>JAUPMG010060692.1:0-13536 GCA_031762675.1 Pachysandra terminalis | reverse complement strand
ATGCCTTCCCACATGGGATGTAAGTCTTTGGGATCGGGGCGTGACATTTCCTAGGCATAAGCAAAAACCGTACTTCGGGAGTTCCTTTAATAAACGTTCCTTTGAAGTTAACTGAATACAAGGTCTATTGTGCGTGACTAACCCTCATGTCTGTCATTCGAAGGAGACCAAAAAGCGTTGAGTCATCTGAGAAGGGTGGCTGACCCTTACTTAACTTTTAAAAAGGGTGACTGACCCTTAGTATTTTGAGGTTGACTAACTGTTGACAAATTGACCATCTGTGGGTGGTAACCCCTGGAAAAGATGTACATTAACTTCTGTAAAATTTTCTTAACCGAATGTAGACTCTTTTATGTACACAAACATCACAACACTGGTATTTATTCAAGCCACTTCTTCAAAAACAATATAATCAGGTTACATATCTCTACATCCATGAGTGACAAACTGCCATGACATACAAAACAAGTACTGCAATTGAAAGAAAATTGGCATTTGAAACAACAAAGAAGTAGTGGTAATTGCAGCAGTACTTTCAGCGGCAACTTCACAACCAAGGTTATTGTTGTCTATTTTGTGAACACTTTCAGCAGCAACTTCACAACCAAGGTTATGATTGTCTATTTTATAAACACTTGTAGCAATATTCAAGTCTTTAAGCCCCTCGTAATAATCATACTCCTTGTTAGCATCTCCAAACTGCAAATGGAACTACAAAAGCACCTTATCTCTTCTATTTTCGTTTGGCAACATAAATGAAACATAACATACAAATTGAAAAGAGAAGACAACACACAAAAAGTAACCCAACATAAAAATATAGCAGACAACTAATATTAGAAAAAACAAAATCAAAATAGTAATAATACATGCTAAAAAACAGAATTACATTACCTAAGATTCTTAAACAATCATCAAAATACAACTATGTAAAAACCCACAAGAAACGAGCGAAATTCAGAAAATTTTCCACAGTTTTGATGGGAAAGAATGAAGACTTCAAAAATTTGGAGGAGCTTTTTGCCAAACAACCATTGCACAGTAGAGCGAGAAGTTAAAGGTAGAGAAAGCACGTCAAGTAGTTAGAATCAGGGCAATCGCAGCTATGAAAGAAGATATTGCCACTATGGACCCTGTTATAGCTAACATCTATGCCAATATGCCTGAACCTGAGGTATCAAGGTTGGGCTTACTCAAAGGAGTGTTCAAAGGCCTTTCTAAATCTGAGTTATCAGATTCTTGATTCTCTTAATCCATCTTCTTTCTTGCTTCTGTTGTATCTTTTCTTCTTTTGAAATGTAAAGTTACAAGACTTGACATTTGGAAATCTTAAACACGTGATGAAATTGGCGATTTACTTCAATCTTCTTTACAGCAACGAACCATTTGAATTATGTAAGCATTTTCCTGGCTTTGATTCTATTCCAAACGATCCCTTTTTTGCTAGTTCAATCCATATTCCTTTAGAAGAAACCAGGGTAACCTTATATGCTTTCCAAAGTGAGCAGTATATTCAACAAAGTAATAGCATACCTCCGAAGTACTCCTTTGTGAGCGTACTTCGGGATAGTCCTTTTTACAAAGTTGGATGACCCTTAGTCTTTTAAGGGTGACTAATCGTTGACGAATTGACCTTCTCTGGATGGTTAGCCCATGGTGAAGATATTCAGTAACCCCCTATTATGTAAAATTTTCTTTACTGTAGGAGTTAACAGTTTAACTCACTGTTTACACGTGACAGTTAATGGAGGAAACAGGTAACTGCATTACGAATGATGTGGCATATGCGTCTATATCTTAAAAGCGAAAGCACGAGTTTATAGGATCATGCCACGTGTCCAAAGGGTTAATTTAGACCCCCAGATCATCAGCGTTAATAGATACAATCCACGTATGTCATTCGAATGAGATATAGGAAAGGTAATAGCATGCCTCCGATGTACTCCTCCCCGAGTGTACTTCGAAGTCACCAAAGTTTGCATTTCATAGGTGTTTCCTAGGCATAAACAAAAAGTGTACCTCGAGAGTTCCTTTAATAAAAATTCGTTTGAAGTTAACCTAATGCAAGGTCTATTGTGGGTGACTAACCCTCATATCTGTCATTCAAAGGAGACCACAAAGCGTTGAGTCATCTGAGAAGGATGACTGACCCTTAGTTAACTTTCAAACAAGGTGACTGACCCTTAGTATTTTGAGGGTGACTAACCATTGACAAATTGACCATCTTTTGGTGGTTAACCCCTAGTGAAGATGTACAATAACCCCTCTTTTGTAAAAATTTCTTAACTGAATGTACACTCTTTTATGGGTGACAAACCCTTTTCCTATGCCATTTGAAGAGACCATGACCCTTAGTCTATTAGAGGGACACTAACCCTTAAGGATTTGACCAACTCAAGGCGCTTAAATATTACAATGCAAGTAAGAGAAATGTCAAAACAGTACTTTATGTGAAAATGAGAATAGCAATGTCTATTAAAATTACTCTATAACAGTTTGAGCGAAATCTTGATACTCAAATTCACTTACACAAATATAAGAACAATAGTATTTATTCAAGCCACTTCTTCAAAAACAATATAATCAAGTTACATATCTCTACATGCATGACTGACAAACTGCCATGACATACAAAATAGGTACTCCAACTAAACGAAAATTGACATTTGAAACAACAAAGAAGCAGTTTCAATTGCAGCAGTACTTTCAGCAACAACTTCACAACCAAAGTTATCATTGCTTATATTTTAAAAACTTTCAACAACAACTTCACAACCAACATTATGATTGTCTATTTTGTAAACACTTGTAAAAATATTCAAGTCTTTAGGAAGTCTAAAAGCACCTTATCTCTTCTATTTTCGTTTGGCAACATAAATGAAACATAACATACAAATTGAAATGAGAAGACAACACAGAGAAAAGTAGCCAAACATGAAAATATAACAGGCAGCTAATATCAGAAAAAATAATATCAAAAGAATAATAATAGATGCTAAAAGAAGAATTACATTACCTAAGATACTTAAACAGTTATCAAAATACAGTTATGTAAAAAACACAAGAAAAAATTAACCAAACATAAACATATAGCAGGAAGCTAATCTAAACTTAAGAAAAGGAAAATAAGGTACAGAAAATAGTTCTAACCAAGTCAAACATATTAGAAAACACAATAGCCAAAACGAAGTACAAAAAAAAGTAAATGTGAGAAACAAATTGAAATGTTTACCTTTGATTAGATCCACCAGCTAGATGAACTGATTATATTCTGAGTTGTAGAAATAGTATATAACAATACAAATTATCAATGAAGATATTAAATTTCATTCCGGTACAAATAAAGAGAACAAAAAAACAATACTATAAATCCATTGCCAATCCCAACATATATACTCAAAGCAGCAATATAAGAAATACATTTTAAATACTTATCTAATCGCACATTATACTAAAAAAATGAGACTAAGAATTAAACTTAAACAAACTTAATTAATTTATGTTCTCATCTCAACCTGTATTCAGGTTTATTTTTCCACAGACAGTACAACCATCAATATCCATTGAACAAAGGTCTTTTAAATTGAATGACTTTAATTTCACTTTTTATAACGAAAAAAAGAAGAGAGAAGAACAACACAATACCTTTGCCATTTTGTTGACGTGAAACTTTTCATCCTACAACAAAGAAACAACATAAATAGTAGAATTACATTACCTAAGATGCTTAAACAGTTATCAAAATACAATTATGTAAAACAACAAAAGAAAAAATTATCCAAACATGAGCATATAGCAGGAAGCTAAGCTAAACTTAAGAAAAGTAAAATAAGGTACAGAAAAGAGTTCTATGCAAACCAAAAATATTAGAAAACACAATAGCCAAAAAGAAGTACAAAAAAAAGGTAAAGGTGAGAAACAAATTGAAATGTTTACCTTTGATTAGATCCACCAACTAGATGAATTGATTCATACACTGCTCTGTAAAAATAGTATATAACAATACAAATTATCAGTGAAGATATTAAATTTCATTCTAGTGCAAATAAAGAGAACAAAAAAACAATACTATAAATCCATTGCCCATCCCAACATATATACTCAAAGCAGCAATATAAGAAATACATTTTAAACACTTATCTAATCGCACATTTTACTAAAAAAAATGAGACTAAGAATTAAACTTAAACAAACTTAATTAATTTATGTTCTCATCTCAACCTATATTTAGGTTTATTTTTCCACAAACAGTATTGCCATTAAAATCAATTGATCAAAGAAGGTCTTTTAAGTTGAATGACTTTAATTTCGCTTTCTATGACGAAAAAGAAAAGAGAAGAGAAGAACAACACATTACCTTTGCCATTTTGTTGAAGTGAAACCTTTCATCTTACAACAGACACATCATAAATAGCAGAATTACATTACCTAAGATGCTTAAACATTTGTCAAAATATAGCTATGTAAAAACCACAAGAAAAAATTAACCAAACATGAACATTTAACGGAAAGCTAATCTAAACTTGAGAAAAGGAAAATAAGGTACAAAAAAGAGTTTTAAGCAAGCCAAAAGTATTAGAAAGCACAATAGACAAAAAGAAGAAAAAAAAAGTAAAGGCGAGCAACAAATTGAAATGTTTACCTTTGATTAAATCCACCAGCTAGATGAATTGATTCATATACTGCTCTGTAAAAATAGTATATAACAATACAAATTATCAATGAAGATATTAAATTTCATTCTGTGCAAATAAAGAGAACAAACAAGATAATACTATAAATCCATTGCCAATCCCAACGTATATACTCAAAGTAGCAATATAACAGATACATTTTAAATACTTATCTAATCACACATTATACTAAAAAAAATGAGACTAAGAATTAAATTTAAACAAACTTAATTAATTTATATTCTCATCTCGACCTGTATTCAGATTTATTTTTCCACAGACAGTACAACCATCAAAATCCATTGAACAAAGACACAACATAAATAGCAGACATTATGAGAGATAGAATGTAAATGCATATATAAATAGCAAACATTCTGAGGGAAAAAAATTGAATAAATAAATAAGAAAATAACATACAACCTCAGATCCCATTTGTTTGGCTTCTTAGACCAACATAAAATAGATGAGAAAATCTTAAAATATAAATGATGCAAAAGTTTAATAAATGTTAATACAAGAGGTGATTTCTACAACTTAAACAACATCAAAAAATTTAACAAACTACATAGTTCCTTGAAAACATGTACACTATTTACCAATCCCAAAAAAGATCTGTAATAGCACCGGCCAAAGCTTGATGCTCGTAAGCAACCATGCAAAACAGAAAACAACTATGCATATGCAGAACAACTGTTTGATTAGGAATCTGTAATGGAAACACAGTTCCACAACCTCGAGATGGACAAAGCCAAACAAATGGATTTATCACTTCAGTACTGAATATATGATCTCCTAAGAATAAGACCAATCGATCCCTCACACTATGTAAGGTCGTCAATTTTGATCGTTCAAGTGGAATACGTATCAAATCTACAGCAGTTTCACGTGCATCTTCTTCGTGGAACAACAACATAGCACATGCATACAAAGTTAAGTTCCAGTTATCCGATGCTTGCTCAAGATATCTCAATGATACGTCACTACGACTTTCACGAAAAGATCAAAGCTACAAAACATAAAACACCATACGACATCTTCATTAAAACAAACAAGTCATAGTTAGCCTCTAATAATTCCTTATATACAAAAATGACTTTTTTTGTAAATATCAAGTGCAAGTAAAAGACATTACAAGTCCTAATATTAGACTTGCATTCACATTTTCAGCTTCGGTACATAGCTACAGGAAGCACTTGTACGACAATTTGGCTATAATGGGGTCATGTTTCGTAACCTCAATTTCTACATTTGTCAATATGCGGTTAGAGCATCCTATAATATTAAAAGTTCTACACCTGTAATAACAATACAACCACTTTGTAAGTCGAGTAACAATATATAATATAAAAAATATGAACACAAGGTACTAAAATAAAAAAACATTGGCACACCAATTATACAACATATTAACTAAAACGTGGAGAACAAATACAACTACTTACGTCATGCGAACATTACAAAGGTCAACATCTGCATTCTCCTCACAAATTACACGACCCAAAATATGTTCTTTAATTAGCGATAAAGGAATAGAATAAATACCAACAACATCGGCATCATCACACCGAACTATAGGCTGTCATAAAAGCAGAAACAATAATTAGTAGTCTCATAGAGTAAATTAATGTTAAATTTTCATGGAAGTATCTGATGCCAAAAAAAAAAAAAAAGAGCAGACTTACATAGACAAACAATTTCGATCAGAGAAGCTAATTTTTTTTTTTAGTTACTAAAGCAAATACAATAATACAGGAATTAAAAACAATTAGATAAATAAACGAAATAATTAAACATCAGAATGAAGAACACACACCATCAACCGTTGTGATGTATATGCAAAAGTTTCTGCACGAAGTGCTCTCAACCTCTACAAGCTTCTTTGCCATCTATATTCCAGCATAGCTTTCTCAAATTTTTCTCTAGCCTTCATTTGAATTACAGACAAAACGTAAAGTACTGCAACAAATCACTTTACAAAAACAAAAAAGAAGACATACGTACACTTAAATTTCTTCAAACATGTCCTCTTGGGAGTCAAGCTATTAATACGCAATGTCACCTACATTCAAAATATTTTTAACCAAAAATACATTACAAACAATTAAATCTAATTCTTATTTGAATCAATATAGGAAATGAATATGATAATAACAACAACAGCACAAACAAACAAAATACATTTCCTTAGTTAGTTCACCAAACAAACGTAAAGCAAATAAGAAAACAAAAATATTCTATCAAAACGTTGGAACAAATTATCATTTAAAAGCAAATGAAAATAAATGCAACAACACCAATAATAACAATTGCAATTTTCAATGAATGACACACAAATTATTCATTTCATTAAGAACTATATAGCAATCTTTTCTACTTGTTTAAAACTTCTCGTCCAACTATTGCATGTTTGCAAGATAAAAAAAGAAACTGAATCGAAGTGATTCCGAATGGTACAGAAGAACAAAATAAGAAATTAATGTGCTATAACATTAGCATAAAAGTATAAATTAAAGCAACATGTTCAATGAAAAAAGATTAAAAAAAAATACAAGAACATAAAACAAATACACTAACATATTGCAGATAAAATAATATGAAAAGAATGAAAGAAAAACACCGAAAAAAATTGTAAATGTTCCAGTACCAAAGTAGAAAAACTTTCTTACTTACTTAAAGCTTAACCACAATCCGTTGTAATTTTCCAGCAGAAGAAATGAGAACGAAGTGAAAAACTGAGGAGAGAAAAGACAATACAATACCTTAATGTAACAAAACAGAAGAACAATCGTCTGAAGACATTAACCCAAAAAAAAATACAATAATATAAGAATCATTGAAGAGAATACCAATCATTTCTACTCACTATTCTTCTTCTTCAGTTTTCTCAATTAAAGAGAACATAATGGTACCGTTCCAACTAAACCAAAGAAACTGAAGCAACGATCTGTGGGGAGAAAATACAAAAAAGTAAACCTTCTCTCATATGAGTTATTCCCAAAATGCACAAAAATGAGAACAACTAATAAAAGATCAATTCGATTTCTTACTTTCCATGAGAACTTGGAAATTTCTGGAACAAATGTAACATGAACAATCCAAATACCGTATGCACATAATCGGTTCCTGTAACATTCAAAACTTGCTCCATAACTTCAGCAGTTGAACTTGCACTAATCCCAAGGAAAAAAGTAGACAAGAAAAGAAAATTAGATTTCTTTTTTTTTTGTCCAAACATCCAATCAACATCATAACCATTGTTAGCAAAACGTGAAACGTCAAAAAAAAAGGAACGGGAAAAATACGAGTTTAATACGGTGTTAATTTTAAAAACCGTAGTCAAAAAAACGGTCAAATAAACGGAAACGTAAAAAATACGTTTAATAAATAATTCGTGTTTAATATGTATTTTGTTCAAAAAAACGGGTTCAAAAAAATGTATATATATATATATAAGTATTAATAATTAAACAATAATTTTTTATTTTTTTTGTTGGAACTTGTTATAAAATCCTTTAACACAAAAATAAAGTTGTCGATTAGCACGCATTTGTCATTGGAACTTCCAACAGACAACTTTATTTTTAGTCAACTTTAAACACTGATTTTTTTAAACGTGTTTTTTTTCAAAAAAAAAAGTAAAAAACGCGTTTTAAACGGTATCTAAAAAAAAACTCGTTTTTTGCTTACAAAACGTTTTAAACAAAGTTTTAAACGTTTATACAATAAAACACGTTTTTTTCAAAAAAACGGCGTTTTGCTAACAATGATCATAACATTCTACCTGCAAGTCTGAAAACTTGCTTTGCAAGTTCGGAAGGAAAAGTTGTACTGTAGCAGAAAGAGAAATTCTTATAATAAATTATACTATCCAATTAAACACCTTATAATAAGTTCTAATTTGAACCTAATTTTAATATTTAATTGAACTTATCTTTAATGTGTATTTGTCTAAGAATAATATAATTAATCAGTTTTATTAAAAAAATTCTTTTTATTTTAAGATTCCCTCAAACATACTACAATGGTACATATGTAATTTTTTTTATTACTGAGAGATTAATTTCTAATGCAACTCTAAGAAGTAAAATTATTAGAGGAAAAAATGATATTTAAAAGTACAATTTATTAATTTTAAAAATGGTTATAGTTGAGTGGTAAAGTTTGAGAAAAAGAATGAAATATGTCATATTGTAGCGAAGGACAAATTCTAATAATAAATTATGTTCTCCTTCTTTTTGTTTTGTCATTTCCATATATATCTTATAATATATAACAAACATACTGGGAAGGGAGGAGGCCTCTCAAGCCTTCCCTCCCTGAATACTGAATTCTCAGAATTTTATAATTTTTTATAATAAAAAAGGGCTTAAGAACCAATAAAAGATTGCCATCTCATATATGTAATATTTACAAAATAAAAAATATCCCACAACTTTTTAAAATCTCCAACTCATTCCTAAAATCTCTCCTCAAATCTTTTTTTTTTTTTTTGGTAATGTCTATCCTCGAATACCACTCGATCGTTTATTCTCTTTCAAAAAGAGTAACAATCAATTGAGAAGAGATCTCTTAAGTTGCACGTGTACCTTTTTTTTAGGAACTATATCTCTCACAAAGTTATCCTAAAGCACACGTTTAATTAACCTTCCTTATCTCTTTAGAATAATTAAATTAGAAAGAAACCCCATGTTCTTTCCCTTTCTCAGGAAACATTGCTTTATTCGAATGGAAGGCGAGGAAATCCCAACCAAACAGCCATTATTTCTGCTCGCATCAATCGAAGCATTTCATAAGGTAAATCCCCTCACCCCTTTTTCTTTATTGGTGATCTTTCGTATAATGTTTTGGTGATCTTTTGCTTTTGATTTTCTGTATTGATTTGCTTTGGTCAGTTAGATCTCTCTGCCATTAGTCCTGCTCGCTTCTCCATCTGTTTCTTAGATTTATGGTTAGTTTATGATCAAGGTCCTTTATTTGCATTTTTAATCATAAAATTATATTGTATGATTTATGTATAAGTGATTGATTTATGAATACAGGTAAATGATGGTTGAAGATTGTTATTAAATGTTGTTAAAACTTATCTCAGTAACAGGAATCTATGAGGTGTTCTTATGCAACATTTAGAAAGCAATAGTTCTTCAAACAATGTTGTATTTTTATTTTCTCGTGTGTTGGGTTTGTAAGTTTCTAGGAATATCTAAAAGTAAAGCTCAGGAAAATACTCATGGGAAGATTAATTCGTTTATGGTTGATCCAATGCTTTGAGTACCTTCTTCTTCTTTGTCTTCTCGGTCGTTTGCTGATACTTCATTTTTATTTGTTTTCCTTCATTTTTTTCTCCAACAGAAATGCTATCTATATCGACAGTTCGTTATTACAAAAAGATTTAACAAGGTAAATCCCCATTCTTTTTCTGTCTCTCTTTCTTTCTTTCTATTATTTGAAGTGTTTTTTCAAATTTTATGGTGGAGGTGGACAGTGCAAACAAACATGGAATACTTCTGGAAGTTGTACAAATTCTTACAGATCTCAATCTTATTATACAAGAAGCTTATATTTCTTTTGATGGAAGATGGTTCATGGATGGTATGAAGATCTATTCAGCTTTCTTGCTTTAATTTCCTATAAAGAATATGTATCTGTATTTATGGCCAAAGCTAATTCCTTGAGTCTATAACCTTTATCAGTTTTTAATGTTACTGATCGAGTTGGGAACAAGCTTAGAGATGAAGGAATCTTGGATTATATTTGTAAGGTTGGTTTGGATTATCTTATACCAAAAATAAAAAATAAAAAGTGGGTGTGCTTTGCCTGTTTTGATTCTTTTGAACAATACCCATTTGATGTTTATGGTTGTTCTTCGATCTCTTGGGGCAGATCCTTGATTTATATCCTCATTGAGAAGAACTATAGTGGTTGAACCATCATCCAGCCATACATTGAGAGAAGGCTTCATCTTATGTTTACTATTGTACAATATGATATTTCTGCAGCACTTAATTTGTGTACAAAGTTCCTTGCCAATTTCAGCATTAGTAAGGATATCTTAATAAAGATCATAGATATCTTAGTGACTAAGATATATACTGTATAAGAACATCCCTTGTCCTTTCCGTGTATTTCCATGTCCCAAGGTCTAATTGTGAAAGGTATGATTTGGATATCGCAGTCAATTAATTTGAAATAATCATTTATCTAATTTGGATATCAGTAAATTAATTTGAAATACTTATTTATCTACAGGTACTCAAGAATTTCTTTTTTCAAACATACTGACAATCGATAGAAAACAACCCCTTTTGGGCTTCACTTTAGTTGTAAAGTTTGTTCTTTGTTGGGATCCCTTTTTGTTATCGTGTTCATTCAATCAAACAATTAAGGTTGGTTAGTTTAAGGATTTTATTATTTTGTGTTTGCATCCAACCTTTCAACTTAGTTCTCTAGTTTTTATATTTTTGTATAGGTGTGGGCTGCTACAGAAAGCGGCAAGTTGATCCTTACTAACGAAACTACCAAAGGGGGTTTGTTGTAATATACTTTCAGTTGAAAAGTCCAACCCATTCAACTCCTTAAAACCCAGGTACTAAAGAGAGGGGGCCTTATAACCAACACAGAAGGGACAAAGATAGGCGATGTGGGACTCATTCCAACACACCCCCCTGGCCACAATGGCGGCGGCACACAGGCCCAAACACCGGACAAAGGCCCAACCAAGCTCTACTACCAAGTTGAAAAGCCTAACCCAACCCATTCAACTCCTTAAAACCCAGGTACTAAAGAGAGGGGAACTGAAGCCTTATAACTAGCACAGAAGGGGTAAAGTCAGGCGATGTGGGACTTATTCCAACACTTTCAAATTATAGGAGATGTGTTTGTGATGGCCAACGTTTAAGTGGTAGTTGTTGTCATTATGCCAAACCCAAGGGAGTGTGAATATAATTTATCCAACAAGCTAAAGTTAAAAAATAATTCAGTAACTAGGAATAGAGACTACCGAACCTTAAAAGGGTACTAATTTGATCTCCAAGTAACCAGATTGCTACATTCACAAATAAGTCCTAATAATAAAGCATGAGGCTAGTTTAATTTGATTTCCGCTGTTTTCTGTTTGAAAGATGTTATGGATGGATATTATTTTTATAACATTACTTTCTTATACTAAATTCTAAATAATATCCTTCTTAAATTTAATAATATTTGGCTACATATCATTTATTCACTCCCATCTGAATATGGGGTGAGAGTTACAAACTAAATTTTAGGGACTCCAATGAGATCTTTAAGTTTGGTTCGTGACAGCACCACATTGTCCCATCTACCTTCAGTTATGGGTCCATGAGCAATTTTCTATTTTTGATAATTGATTTGACTGTTTTACAGATGCTATATGGTACATATATGTGATCTCATTAGAAAGGAAAGGGAACTTATTGCAGTTGAAATTGAGAACGAATCATCAATGATTAACAAAAGGCTTAAGGTGACTGGTTTCGATGTTGCGAAGAAACAAAAAGTTCCCTGATTTAGCTCTGCAATATTTTGATGCAGGACATCTCTAATGTAATTACACATGATTCAACTGAAGATATAAAAAATAAAAAAATAAAAAAATAAAAATAGTAATCATGAGATAGAACTTAGCCAAAAGGGTTGTTTTTGGCATCACAAATTCAAATAGGAAGCAATCAACGTCAAATATGGAAAGATAATGTCAAACCAAAATTGGGAACTCAGTATGTTCAGCTGTATGTGAAAATAGTATGACTATTCTGTACAACAATCAAAAGCCTATTTCCAGAAACTCCAGACAATAAAAGCATGAAATAAATAAGGGTAGATTACACAATCTTCCCTCAGGTTTGGAGAAATAGGCAGATGCCTCTCATGTCTTCAATAAAGTTACTAACCTCCTTTCTGGTTTTCTTGTGACAAACATTCCTTAACTCCCCATTTAATTGACAGAATCTAACTATGAGTTAAAAAAAGACAAACATGGAGAGTTCCATGTTCTCATGGATTGTGAGAAAAGAATTGCCCCTTTCTTGATTTCACAAGTACGAAAAGTTTAATACATACATACATACATACATACATACATATATATATATATGAAAAAGAATGTATATGTAGAAAGAAAAAGAAAAACTAGACACAAAGAAACGACGACTTTAAGAAGCAGCTGGATAAGAACCTATTGAATAAAAGAATTAACTCTTGTAGCTTGGGTAGTATAGCTAGCTTCCTTCATAGCTTCACTTGAAATTTTTCTATCTTTTTCTATTCTAAGCATGTTTGATTGATAAGAAAGCAACCTCACAATTAGGTTTTCGAGGAAAACAATTTTTTATAGTGTTTGGTTGATTGGAAAAGGAAAAAGTTTGCTTAAATCAAGGAAAAAAATTCTATCAACATAGACTTAAAACCCTTTAAATTTTCCAGGACCTTTTGAATATTTTAGGAAAGTTGAGAGTTGTTTTCTTTTTCTTTCCATATATACCCCTGATAAGTTGGCGTATTAGGGGTAAAAAAATCAATTTGATTAACTTTCTTTTGTGCTTTCCATGGCAACCAAAGGTTAACTTTCCAAGAAAATACTCAAGTTTCTTAGGAAGTTGAACTTTCCAATCAACAAAATGCACTAGTGAGTTGGCAAGAATGGTACTTGGGATTTCTTTTCTTTTCCTTTTTTTCTCCTTTTCAAGGTGATGTTTTAGACTAGTTTTGATGGCTCTTCTAATGGGAGAGAATGGTCTTGTTAAGGCCTAAAAGGAAGGCTTGGGGAATTTGAATGTGAAAGGTACTTATAGGCCAAGGATGACGGTCATGGGTTGTTTTCGGGTACAATAAAGGCTTTATC
>JAUPMG010060681.1:0-13537 GCA_031762675.1 Pachysandra terminalis | reverse complement strand
TGATATATGGTCACTTCTTTAGTTTGTCTGACGAAGCTTATTTCTTGCACTTCGTCAGGCAAGGGGCTATTGATGATCCAGTGACCTAACTAAGCAGCCACGTGTCACCTGCTTAACCACATGTCACCAACTTGACCTGCTTGACCTATGGACTATGGGTCTAATGGGTCACTCAACCCTATTTGACCCGATCCAACCAGTCTGACTCGGCCCAATGTGTTCCAATTCAATCTGACCCGGTATAACTTGGTCCGACCCATTTTAACCCTATCTGACCCGGCTATTATAAGCTATCTACATGTGACTCACCTTCCATCAGATATTTTTCATATAAGCTATCTACATGTCACTCACCTTCCGTCAGATATTTTTTATAAGCTGTCTATATGGTGACTCACCATCCGCATGTCACATACTTATTCAAGACTTCAAGGACAAGTCTACTTAGAGGCCAAGTAAGGCAAGACTATAAAAGGACTACTTCAGCACAAGAAAAAAGGGAAATCGGAAACATCTGAATATCAGAGCAAAAAGGAGCTGAAATATCTAAAAGGTAGAAGAAGGAGAGTAAAGATTGTATTTTTCTATTCTCACTTAAGACTTCTTGTGTCCGAGGGAAACATCTCTTTCCTTCCATCTCTCTATCTCTTCCCCTCCCTCATTTCTTTCTTATTTCCTTCTTCATCCCCATATGATTGGGGTGTTCATTGTATTCCATGTACTTCTAAATAGTGGAAAAAACCTCCTATAAGGCGACCCCTGTGGACTAGGCATATTGCTGAACCACGTAAATAATTCTGCGTACTTCTATATTGGCTCTCTCCCCCTTCTTTTTTATGTTTGTCAATGATCGGCGTATCGCCATCCGAACGGCCGCTCCACGGTTTAGGCGGATGGTTGGGACGCCCCACATGCCCAAACAAGACCTTATCCAACTCCGGGCAGTGCAGATACTACCAACACGCGATGTCATCACGTGCTCACGCGATTTACACCCCTTTAAGCAACTCGATCCGGATCAGCGGCTTAAAGCGAGATAAGTTGCACAAATTCCGCATCCATAGTACTTAGGCTAAATTCTCGTTATTTAAAACTAATATATTATATGCACATCTATTAAAAAATTCAATACCAATTTCAATTATAATTATACAAAGAAAAGTAAGGTTAAGGTATAATAACAGTTCTTAAAAACTTCGACTATTTTATTTATTTATTTAATTACCTTTTGTATTATCAATTAGCTTTTACTAGTTTTTTGCTTTTTATTTTTTTTTTTGCTATCCATTTTGACACTCTCTCTCTCTCTCTCTCTCTCTCTCTCTCTCTCTCTATATATATATATATATATATAAAGACCCTCTAGACTGGAATAACCATAAAGGCACTTCAACAATGGGAGGGGGTTGGACATAGACTCCGACCTGTAGATTAGAAATTAGTTAAAAAAAACTATACAAATAGGGGACATAAAACCAAACCCCAAACTAATGGTCACCAACTGATAAAAGATGACCAAATAAATACCCTGAAAACAACATGTGAATTATCCTCTAAAACTACCTAAACCAATACTGTCACAATTGACAAGGTGCCAAATATCCAAGGAAAGACGATGCAATGAATGAAACATCTGACCTTATGAACTGAACAAGCAAGCTTAGCAAGTGCATCCGCTACCACATTTTCTTCTCTAAAGACATGACAGATCATAGGATTAAGCTCATAAAAAAAGCGTACAAATCTCAATCCATTTAAAAGTAAGAATCCAATGAGATATCTTTCCTTTAGCCAACCAATCTACAATGATCTGAGAATCAACCTCAACGAGCATAGCTTTAAACCATCCATTAAAGCCCAAGATTCAGCCAAGTTATTCGAAAGGACACCATAAAAAGAAGAGAACGAAACCACAATTGAACCATAAGCATCCTTTACAATACCACCACCACTACGGCCAGGATTACCCATTGAAGTAACATCGGTGTTAAGCTTTAAACTAGATTCCAGTTTTAACCATTTAACCAAAATTCGACGTGAAAATAGAATAGAAGAAACACTAAACCCCAAAATATCCAATGATAATTTATCATAAAATGAAGCTTTTTTTTAGGCGTAATAAGAGAGTTTACCTCAAACAACCACTTCAGAAATTTAGAAATAACAACTTCAGCACTTGATTTGATTTCCTTAAAACGAGCTTTATTCCTATCAATCCATAATTCTCAAAAGAAAAAAGGTAAAACACCGCGCAAGCAACTCAATTGAACTTTAAATCTTGCACCAGAATGCCATAACATAATACGAGCATAAATAAATTGATGAGGCAATAAAGGAACCTCAAAAAATCTACTAAAATCTGTCCAAATTTGAACACCCAAGTCGCTATCAATAAATAAATACGAAGAAGACTCTATATGATAAGAAACACAACAGTTGCAACGTGAAGCAAGAAAAACTTAAGCCCCTTGTAACACTCGATCCACAGGAATACAACCATTAAGCAATTTCCAAATGAAAACACTAATTTTTGAAGGAACCCTTTTATGCCACAGCCAAGAAGCAAAACCCAATTTACTTGGGAGATTTCCTCCTAATAACAGGCCAAGCAGATTTAACAAAAAATTCTCCATCCAAGGTGTGAACTACCCCGGGTCGGGTGGACCCTAGATAGATCGAGTTGTTTGGAGTCGCCACCACTCATTGAGTTCGGGTGTGAATGGTCATCCATGGGTTTGTATTTTATCTCAAAAATAGACCTAAAAGTACGATTTTAAAAAGGGTCTGACAAGATTGGGTAGGGAGGTTTATTTAAGAGAGCAGGAAGGTGTTAGGCACCCACTCTCTTCTGATTTGACCGGTTACCTGGTTAAATTCTATTTGGCCAATTAAAAAAATATAAATAATAAAAAAAAGAAACTATAGATCTCAAAAATAATAAAGCAGAAAATTTAAAATCCTTAAACAACCCCTAAATGTCAAATAGGAATTTCTAAGCAATAAAAAAAAGACCTACAATTATGAAGGATCCTAAAATCAATGTGCCAAATTGGAATGAGTAAGAATATGAGTTGAAGAGAATGACTAATGAAATATATTTCATTGAAAGTGTGTATCATTGAATAAAAATAATTCTTCTAAAAGATCTCCTATTTAGAATGTATTAAGAAGCTAAAGATATAGCAAACCAATCTGATGGTGATCATGGATTCCAATTCAAAAGAGCCACAAACTTATCTAAAAGACATTAATGTGAGGCTGGTCAAATAGAGGAATTACAATTAAACAATCACATGAACACCCAATCGGCTAAATATAATCCGAACATGAAGGAACTAATATAACAAATTCATCTCTATCTGAACCTTCTTTAAATCATCAATTAAACAATATGCACAAAGATCTACAGGTACGAGGACATTTTGAATTCGGAAATCCCATGATTAATCAAGAATAGAGCGTCTATATTAGACCTTTGATTCTTTACAAAAATAAAAAATAAATAACTCAATAAAAAATTAAATCTCACCTAATTATGTGGCTGCTGATTAAAGCTTAAAGGAGCCTAGATTGCTTGAACTTGCCAGATCAAAGGAGGAAAGGATGAATGCGATGGATAGAGATTAAAGATTGGCTGTCGAAAATTAAGACTTTGCTTTTGGGTTTGGTTAAGGGAAAAACGCACAGCAGAAAAATTGGTTTAGATTAAAAAAAATGAATCAAAAGTTAGGGTCTTTTGGTGCTGAACGAACAGGAAGAAAGAGGGTTTTTCTCGGGTGTTTCAGCTAAGGTTTTGAAGAGGCTTCAAAGGGGTTTTTGATGTAGGGACGAACATGTTTTGGGTGGGGTTCCAACAATAAATTAGAGGGGTTTGGTTATGGATTTGGCCTAGGTTTTTTTAGTGTTTCAATAGGGATTTGGCTACCAGGAAGAAGATGAGATTAGGGACAAACTAGTTTCTACAAGTGGGGTTTAATGGATTGGATTTTGCAGGTCTTTGCTAGGATTTGAATGCGGATGAAGATGAAGAAAAAAAAAACCATCCTACCTTATGGTTTCGTTTACTCACCTTGCAGAGCTCAAAAATAGAATTTTTTTTCCTCCTTTTGTTCTGCAATTTTTCCTCCAAATCTCTCCCTCGCTCATACAAATTTCTCCTCAACTTATCTCCCCCTTTTTTTGCTCTCCGATCAGCCCTTCTTAAAGTCGCGAATCGAATCCCTCTTCTCTCCATCTTAATCTCTTTTCCTCTCCCTTATCCAAATCTTCATTCTCCCTTAATCTGTATCTCTTCAATCTATCCCTTCTTCATCTCAATCTCTTCTCCCTCTTCTCCTGCAAACCCTAGGAAGAAGGAAGAAGAACCCATACGGGTGCCTCCTTCCTTATTTTCTATTTACATTTTTTATTTTTTTTGCTAATGACTAGCAATATTAATCATAATCCTAACTCAAATCACTTCTAATCATAATCCAAACTCTAGCTTATACGCTAGAGTTTGGATTAATACCTAATCAACTTTATATTTATCTTCTCATAATCCCAAAATTCCAATGATTTTTAATTTTTAATTATCTAAAACCCATTTAATATATTTTTATCCCAAATTCTCAAAATGCCCCTCTCACCACCAATTTCAGAATTTGACCAAATTACAACTATTTGATGAGTTCTACATGAGAAGATCAAATCTGGAATCGAAATATTTTTCTGACGTTCAAAAGTCCATATTTGACCTAAAATGATATCAAGGGCAAAACAGACATTTTTTTGTGATCTAAAAACTAGACGATTGTATACCCGTTAGAACGTATTTTCTGCCTAGAATTCATCTATACAGTCAGAAATGGAATTTAGGAAACGACGAAGCGCATGGGGTCCACAGAGGGTATTTTGGTAATTTCATGGATTCTGGGGATTTCAATGAGAATTTCGGTTGAGATAGATTTGAGATTGGAATTGGGATCGAAGATGAAAATGTGCCAATCTCAAGCCTCTAGATTTTTCTGACGTTCAAAAGCCCATTCCTCCAAAGGTACGATCGAATGCTTCACTACAATGAAAAACCTTAAGAAATGAGGATACAACTTCATTCTTCTCTTGTGTGACTACGATAATGTGTGATTCCTTGGCCACGTGTTCTCTTTTTGTATCTTAAACTTCCTGTCTACCATTCTACGAGGCTCTTTATTTAAGCGGATCATTGCTTCATTATGAGGAGACAAGGGATTCTGCATAAATATTTTAGAATTAGACCCAATGCATATGCATGAAAATGTGTTGTGGACATGACGTCCTCAACGGGATGGATGCAATACGAATGACTTTCGAGGGTTGGCGAACCGCACTTCCGAAAGAATGCTACATAGATGAATAATTCTCTTTTTATTTTTCTTTTATTATTTTTTTTAGGACTGACTAACCGCCCAAACGACACAAGAGTAACCTTGAAAGCGGAGAAGGGGAGCTAGCGAAATGCTCAGAGGGTTGGCAAACCGCCTGAAAGGGGAGAACTGGCTGGCGAACCGCCTAGAAGGTTGACTAATGGCATAACAATAACTTTTTAAAATGACACAAAATCAACCTTGAAATGGAAGAAGGGGAGCTGGCAAACCGCTCAGAGGATTGACGAACTGCCCAAAAGGGGAGAACTGGCTGGCGAACCGCCTAGAAGGTTGATTAATGACCTAAGAACCAAAATTTTCTTAAAGACAGAAAAGCAACCTTGAAAGGGGAGAAGGGGAGAAGTCGAACCGCTCATAGGGCTGGCGAACCGCCCAAAAGGGGAGAAGTGGCTAGCAAACTGCCTAGAAAGTTAACTCACGGTCCAATAACAATTTTTTAAAGGGGTTGGCGAACCACCCAAACAACACAAAAGCAACCTTGAAATGGAAGAAGGGCAGCTGGCGATCCGCTCAGAGGGCTGGCGAATTGACTAGAATGTTGACTAATGGCCTAATAATCAAAAAGCAGTTTAATACACAAAAGCAACCTTGAAATAGGAGAAGAGGAGCTGGCGAACCGCTCAGAGGGCTGGTGAACTACCCAGAAGGGGAGAACTAGCGAACTGCCAAGAAGGTATACTAATGGCCCACTAACAATTTTTTTTTAACAACACAAAAGCAACCTTGAAAGGGGAGAGTGGGAGCTAGCGAACCGCTCAGAGGGTTGGCAAATCGCCCAAAAGGGGAGAAGTGGCTGGCGAACTGCCTAGAAGGTTGACTAATGGCCTACATTCATCGACACAAAAGTAACCTTGCATTCCGCTCAAGGTTAACTAACGGCCTACATTTTACTCTTGTCTTTGGATTTTTTATCCCTTTTTTTTTTTTTAAATTTGATTCTTGAATTTTGGGTTCCAAAAGTAATACCATGAAGATGATATCAAGGAGATGAAATTCCTCTTTTTGATTTTTTTCTTTGTTATTATTCTTGAATTTTGGATTCAAAACATAATACCACAGAGATGGTACCATAGAGGTGAAATCCCTCTTCTTCTTTTTTTAAATTCTTGAATTTGGGATTCAAAATATAATACCCACAAGATATACCAATGTAGTGAAATCTTTTTTTTTTATTCTTGAATTTTGAATTCAAAACATAATACTACCAAGATAGTACCGAAGAGATAAATCCCATCTTCTTTTTCTTTCTTTTTTTTTTTGGATTTTTTTATTAGACTTAAAACGAATTAAAATAACATGATGCCAAAGAGATGTACCAAGGAGATAAAATCCCATCTTCTTTTTCTTTTCTTTTTTCTGGATTTTTTTATTAGACTTAAAATGAATTAAAATAACATGATACCAAAGAGATGTACCGAGGAAGATACAATCCCATCTTTTTTTTCTATTTTTTTTTTCTTTGGATTTCTTTCATTAGACTTAAAATGAATGAAAAGGACATGATACCAAAGAGATGGTACCAAGGAGATGAAATATTTTTATGATTTTTTTTTTCTTTTGAACAAAACCAGATAACTTATGAAGTGGGAACTAAAACCCTATAAATTGAAACCTATATAACTAACTCAAAACAAACATGTGAAACATGAATGTGATTCATAAGGACTCACAACTCAAAGAATTCAAAAAAATTGATATATAACCCCTTAAAATAAGGGATTACACAACCTGTAAAACTTGTTTAGCAAATTCAAGATAAATACTATTAAACCCATGTAACCTGTTTAAATCACATTAACATATGTCAATGTATAAAAGCCCTTAATGCAATGACAAGATAACGCATAGGAATCCCAAAATGCTATTCATAAAGATGTATAAGACCCAAAACATGACAATGATTCATGAAGATGCATAGAAATCCCAAAACAGTGCATGAATAATGTAGGATGATCATGAACGAGTTTAAATGAGAACATGATAATGCATGGATAAAGCAGGATTCCAAATCCTAAAAATTTGAAAAATGGTAATAACCCCTTAAAAATAAGGGATTATATAACCTGTAAAACCGGAGTCTCCTGTATAAAAACATCCTAACATATGAGTAATGCCTAAGAACTTATAATGCAATGTCTATAAATGACAAGATAATGCATGACTCAAAACCCTAGAAATTCGAAAAAAAAAAAAAAAAAAAAGTGGTATATAACCCCTTAAAAATAAGGGATTACACAACCTGTAAGAACCTGTGATAACTTGTATGACCAAATCACATTGATGCATGAGAATCTCAAATTGATGTATGACAATCTCAAATGATGTATATGGGATGATTATGAATGAGTTTGAATGACAGACTACTTTGGACACATGCTAATTAATGAGTAATCAGATCTATGGTTAGCTCTAGACCCATATGAGTCCTACCCGGCTTACTTGATTGCATGGACTTACATGGACCTTGGACCTTTCATGCTTTTACTTGATGTAATGAAAATGAATGCATGATACGTAATGTAAGTCTACAGTTTTGAAATGATCCATTGAATACCACTGACCCAAGAATGAGACCTAGGTCTATTGCATGGCACGCTTAGCCATTTGGGCTTGTATGGGCCTTGGACATCTCAAATTATACTCATAAATGGATATGAAGATGCATGAATCCTAAAGGGTATACCCACATAGGTATGACTCTAGACATGACCTGACAATGCATGGACCTGACCTGTAGGGTTCCCCAAATATATCAAGATAAGAATAATCTAAACTATCCTGTATTATGACAAACCAAACCACTCTAGGTTAATAAATGATACAAGTATGCCTCAATGGGCCGAATGTGTAAATAAGTGCAACTAGGCCTTCATGGGCCAAAAAAAGACCTAGTCTACATTTTATTCCTTCTGCTCCATGGATCTTTATCAGGATCTGGATCTTTTAAGTCCATGGGTCTTATTGGATCTTCTGGGCCTCCATCGAGGTTCGTAGACTCTTGGGCCTAGATAATTGGTTCCTTTAATACATGGGTGGGCACCCATCCTAGATGCACATGGGTCATGGACCCATGGATATGGACTCTTTATGTATGACTTGGGTTTTGGGTCATGGACCCTAGACCGTAATGGGTAGGCTTGCCTAATAAGCTGAATTGGGAAGCCCAAGCTAGGGGGACTCAAGACATAGACACGGGTTCAGACGATGGGTCTGAACCTAATGGACTCGGAATATGCATGATAATAAACATGGTTCGAACCAGATGGACTCAGTATATGTATGATAATAAAAATGGTCCGAACCAGATGGACTCAAATGTATGCATGAAAATAAATTGGTTTCAGTGACCTAACCATTCATTATATATGAGTTCAATAGGTGGTTTCGGCGGTTCCCGAACCACAGATGCAATCGAGTGGATACTAGGCGATCCTGGCATGCTGACTTTGTACATATCCGAGTTTAATTTTCATGTGACATGGGGTAGTTCTATGCAAATGGGATATGAAGTGTGTATATGCAGCCGATTTATACAAGCCATAATGCATGAATCAAACCATATTAATAAATAAACCCACCATCCATCATCATTCAATTAAACCACATTAATGAAATAAAAATGGATAGATTGAATCATACTATACCAAGATAATAATAATGCAATCAAATCTAGGTGAAATATGACAATTAAATAATTAAATCATGATAATCAAATAAGTCACACAAAACATCAGAAACCTATAATAAAAAGAAAAATCAAAATCAAATCAAAAGAGATAAAAATCATATAGTCCTATATGCAAGCGGGTCATGGACCCATGAGTATGGACTCTTTACGCTTGACTTGGTTCATGGGTCATAAACCCTAAACCATAATGGTAAGCTTGCCTAAAGGCCCCAACTATGGGACTCAATCTTAGGTAGACTCAAGAGACAGAGATGGGCCTAGACCATGGTCTAACCCAGATGGACTCCATACATGCATGGCCCAACCTAAATGCATATGGGTCATGGACCCATGAGTATGGACTCTTTATGTATGACATGGGTTATGGATCACAGAACCTAAATCTTAATGGGTAGGTTTGCCTAATGGGCCCAACTTGGGGTCCCAAACTAGGGGTAATCAGAACACAGACTTGGGTTTGAACCATGGGTCCAAACCAAATGGACTCCATACATGAATGCCTATTCTAGATGCACATGGGTCATGGGCCCATGGGTATAGACTCTTTATGCATGAAATGGGTCATGGACCCTAGACCATAATGAGTAAGCTTCCATAATGAGCAGGCCTAATTGGGGACCCATTCTAAGGTGGACTCAAAAATAGACACAGGCTTGGACCATGGGTCCGAGCTAGATGGACTCAAATGTGTGCATTAATAAAGATTTTTTTTTTGACATACCATTTATGAATTGTCACATATTTGGCTCAATATATTTCTAAGTTGAGACCCAACACACGTGGCCTAATACTCCAGTTTTCTAAGACCTAAACCGAATTCTATATGCACATGGGATTCACGGTTATGCATCTAAAGGATATGGAAACCCAAAAACCGGTTGAACCGACCACACATGAATTTCTCCACATGCTTCTCTAGTCGTTTGGTTCAGTAAGGTTTGCCACCGGGGACAATGGTCGCTCATTTGCAAGCATACAAAGCTCCCTAAAATAGATGAGAATTGGTGGGACAAAGCTTGTGAGTTTTATATGCAAATACTAGTGAATTCAAGCATGCACTATATGAAATTCAAGCATTAAAGAAAACAATAAGCAATATATATATATATATTGAACCACCAAAGCATGTCATATCAAATTGAACCCAAAAAAATGCACATCATACTAATAGAGAAAAAAAGAACCTAAAAGATCCTATAAAAATTCCTAAATTTGCCAAATAAAATTAAACTAAGACTCAAACACACAAATCCCCAGCGGAGTCGCCAGCTATGAACTACCCATGGATAGGTGGACCCTAGATAGATCGAGTTGTTTGGAGTCGCCACCATTCATTGAGTTTGGGTGTGAATGGTCGTCCATGGGTTTGTATTTTATCTCAAAATAGACCTAAAAGTAATATTTTAAACAAGGTCTAACCATTTTAGGTAGAGAGGTTTATTTAAGAGAGCAGGAAGGTGTTAGGCATCCACTACCTTCCGTTTATCTGGTTTAATTCTATTTGGCCAATTAAAAAATATAAAAAATAAATAAACTATAGATCTCAAAAAATAATAAAGCAAAAAATTTAAAATACTAAAACAACCCTAAATGTCTAATAGGAATTTCTAACCAATAAAAATAAATAAATAAATAAGACCAACAACTAAGATTATGAAGGATCCTAAAATCAATGTGCCAAACTATAATTAGTAAGAATATGAGTTGACGAGAATGACTAATGAAATACGTTTCATTGAAAGTACCCCACATGCACTAATAGTCTGTATCATTGAATAAAAACAATTCTTCTACAAGATCTGCTATTTAGAATGTATTAAGAAGCTAAAGACATAGCAAATCAAACTGATGGTGATTAGGGTTGTAAACGAGCCGAGCTAGCTCGTTTCGCATGAGCCGAGCTTAAGCCCAATATTTAAGCTTGCGAGCCGAGTCTGAGCCCAAAAAAAAGCTCATTATTTTAACGAGCTTGAGCCAAGCTTATGTAGTTTCAGCTCGGTCTAATATATATATATATATATATATATATACACACTAGTAATAATGCACGTGATAAACCAATTTTATTTTAAATATTTTACTAAAAACAATAAAAATCCAAAAAAAGTCAAAACCAAATAAAAGAAAAGAAGATAAGCAAATTGGTGAAGTTTGAATTCCCCTACAAAATGAAATTCTTGCTTCTTCGCTCATGGATATAGCCTTTTTTTAAGTGTTAGTATGAACGTTTATTAGTCTACATATTGTAAATCGAACCGAAGCGAACCAAAAACATAAAAGAAGAAGACATAAATAATAGAGTATTTAGTTAGGGGGCATTTTTTAATATTGATTAGTTAAAAATAGCCTATTTACAATGTGTTTTTAGTAGAACTTAACTCTTGAGCAGAAAAATAAACATTGATTATGAAATGAATACTACAAGCATACATCCAAATAAGTAAAACAAAACAGGTATCCGAGGTTACGAGAGACTTTTCAAACATGAGCTGCCTCTTCCCATTTTCCATATAGAGCATACAAGTTAAACATGAGAATATAAGCAACAGTTGATGAGGATAAGGATAATTCTGTTACAACTAATATTCAAAATAAATAGATTGCCGAAGATACTGCGGTTTGGCGTTGGCGTGATCGCTCTGTTTCTCTTCACGTTGTTCTTCGGTAGTTATCTTTTACACTTGTATTTTAAATTCGTGTAAAGCTTATCTCTTGTAACAACTTCGGATATATATATATATGAATGAGAATACACACGTCTCTGGTAAGTTAATCCAGAGTAATTTCAATTCTTTCATGGTATCAAAGCATTCTATAGCTAACGCTTCTATCGATCCTATGGCTGCTACTACGGACTCTTCGTCGTCTGCTGCATTTCATCTTCCAGCTCAAGTTATTTCCATCAAACATGATGGAACTAGCTTCCTTGCCTGGAGCATTCAATTGCTTCCTCTGTTTCGGAGCTATGGTCTCATAGGAATCGTTGATGGTTCCGACCTATGTCCTCCTCAATTTTCCAGCGATGAACAAAAGGCCCAAGGTATTCTTAATTCTGCTTATATGGTTTGGCAGTATAAGGACCAAACAGTACTTGGCTGGATTATTTCTTCTTTGTCTCCTGCGGTGGTCTCCACCATTTATGGCCTTGAGACTTCTCGGCTTGCTTGGCCTCAACATCTCGTATTTCTCTTATCAAGAGGAAGTTGCAATCTTTACAGCAAGGTTCCTTGTCTTGCCAAAAAATTTTGGATGAAGTTAAGTCTCTTGCTGATGAATTATCTGCTGTTGGGAAACCTATTGATGATTCGGATTTATTCTATCTGTGTCGGCAGCCACTACCTCTCTGTGTCGGATCTCCCGGCTAGTTTGCAGGGGAATGATAAGGATAAGGATCATTCTGTTACAACTAATATTCAAAATAGATAGATTGCCAAAGATACTGCGGTTTGGCGCTTGGCGTGATCTCTCTGTTTCTCTTCACGTTGTTCTTCGGTAGTTATCTTTTACACTTGTATTTTAAATTCTTGTAAAGCTTCTCTCTTGTAACAACTTCGGATATATATATATATATATTAATCCAGAGTAATTTCAATTCTTTCAACAGTATCCACCGGGTCGAGCTGAAGGTGGTTTTCGGCTGCAATAAGCTTGAGATTCCGATGGGCCCAACACCCCGATAAACTTTTCCAACTCATTGCATGAGGTAAAAATGGCATGATCCTTCTAATAGCTGAACAAGGAGGTATCAAATTTTATTTTTCTTGGGTGAGCATCCTTTTATAGTCCAAGTTAAGTAACCTTTTTTATTTTTTAAGATTGAAGATGAAGAGCTCTTCAAAGACTCTTCAATTGTAAAACGTTTTACGATTAACATTTTTAGTCTAATTTTAAAGTTTTTTTGTTTTTTATTTAAGAGTGCTTTGCGTTTTCTGTGAGAGCTCAAAAGGTAGACTCTTCAAATACGTAATTAGAAAGTTCTCAAAAGGTAGACTCTTCAAATTAATACGTAATTAATATTTTTAATCAAACTGAAATTCAAACCTTGCGGCCCATATAATAAAAACTGTAAGAAGAAAATGGAGGACGACCAAAAAAAAGTATTTTTACTTTTAGGAGTAGTAGAATTGTTATGTAAATTATTTAAAAAATTAGGAGCATATTTGTCAAGAAAATGGCATTTAAAAATTCAAAGATTTGTTTTTGTCAAGAGAGAAAGTAATTTTGCATTAATTAAATTAGGTTAAAAGAGGATGGCTGTTAAACTCATTAACAAACTCATTAATATTTGATAAAGTGTGTAAGTCTCACATAAATTATGATAAAACCTAAAATAATCCTTCTTAACAGGAAGAGTTTAGTTGTATTATTTATGTAAATTATATAAACAATTAGGGGTATATTTGTCAAGAAAATGGTATTTAAAAATTCAAAGATTTATTTTTAT
>JAUPMG010060670.1:0-13537 GCA_031762675.1 Pachysandra terminalis | reverse complement strand
AATGAAGCATGGACTCTCTTCGAGAATCTATGTGAAAATTCTGTACAGCATGCATCAGCTAGTAGGAGGGCACCGGGCCTTAAGGCCCCTAAGGCTGAAAGTCTTTTTAAGGTGACTAATTCATCGGATGTGACTAGTAAGGTGGATGCATTATCACGAAAGCTAGACAAGATTATGGTAGTTGGCTTTGCTCTTATTACTCCACCTCACATCTCCATTCCAAATGAACCATGTGCACTATGCTGTAGTCCCTCACACCATACTAGTCTTCCTCGGGGCAGTTTTCTGAATCTTCTCACGAAAATGTCAATGTTGCCTTCTCTAGACTGGGTAATGATCCATATTCCAATACTTACAACCCGGGATGGAGGAATCATTTGAATTTTTCATGGCGAGCTCCAGTCGTGGAAAATTCAGCACCACCTTATGGAATGTATAACAAAGGACGTCCACAATCAAACTATTGACCCCCTCCTCAACAATATCAACAAGCACCCCCTCCTAAGAATTCAACATTTGAGGAGAAGGTTCTAGCTGCTCTTAGCAATCAAGAAGCTCACTCTCAATTGCTGAATTCTCACACTCAAGCTATAGCAAAGCTAGAAACCCAAATGGGTCAGATAGCTAATGCTCTTAGTAGGAGAGAGGATGGTAAGCTACCAAGTCAACCGGTGGTTAATCCTAAGGGACAGTACATGGTTGATGGGGATGCTTCCAGCAATTCCCAACATCAACATGAAGAAGTCCATGCTATCACCACATTGAGAAGTGGGAGGGAATTAGATAATAGAGTGGGGGAGGATAGAGACGAGCTAGTTGACATTCCATTAAATGGGGTGAGTGAGAAAAGGGAGCCACCTAGATTATCAGAAGAAGAGAAGGGCAAGGGAGTGAGAGAGAAGTTCCTTCTTCAACTAATCCCACTCTTGAGATGCCATATGAGCCTCGGGCTCCATTCCCTGAGTGTCTTAAAAAGCCCTCTTACTATGGGAAACAAGGAGAGAAGATTCAAGATATGATGAATACTTTTCAACAAGTGAAAATAAATCTTCCTCTCCTTGATGCAATCCAGCAGATTCCCTCTTATGCCAAGTTTCTTAAGGACCTGTGCACTCAAAAGCGTAGAACTAAGAGTAGCATGCCTAAAAAGGTCCGTCTCACCGAGCAAGTGAGCTTCATTATAGAGCGTCACATTGCTCCTAAGTATAAGGATCCAGGTGCTCTGACTATCACTTGTCTCATCGGAGACCAGTCCCTGATTGGCACATTCCCATCATCCTCGGGCGTCCCTTCTTAGCTACAGCCAATGCTTGTATCAACTGTAGGTTGGGAGTGATGAAGTTATCTTTTGGAAACCTACGGGTTAATTTAAATACTTTTAATGCCTCCCACGCCCCGGATGCAGGTGAGTGTTTCTTTATTGAAAACTCACTTTCCAAATCTTCTGATTTAGGTGATAGGGATTGCTTTGACCTCAAACCCATTGTTGATTTATTTGAGGAAGCATCCCCATACATTCCACATAAGGATTCATTAGAGGGAATACCTTCGCATACATGCATTCCATTAGACCGTCTATGGAATCCTAAGGAAGAGCCATCACTTACCTCTCTTACACCTCTTGGACATTCATTAGAGTCACCACCTCCAATTGAGTTTAAACCACCTACGGTTACACTCGATTATGTCTATCGAGAACCACCAGACATTTCCCCAATTAGTATTACCTCTAGCTTAGAGGGTAGACCTTTGGGAGTGTTTAGTGGCTATAAGATGGCCATGAATAGGAAGGTGGTTGATTATAAGGGGTCTGGACCCTTGTTATGCTTACATACTATGAACATAAAAGACAAATCTAACACTAGTGATGTAATGCATAAAAGGGTGGACCCAACTTTGAAAGAGGTTCTAAAGAAGGAAGGCATAGCATTGTTGTACATGTGAGTGTACCGTCTGGCTGAAGACGTTAAACTTAGCGCTTATTGGGAGGCAACCCAACCTTAGTTAGGGTAGAATTAGATTAGGATTAGTTCAGATTCTGGATAGTGCAATCGAGCGCAATGCGATCGAGAGCAAGTTTGAGATCGAGCGCACTCGCACAGACAGTCACGTGCGCTGTTTAAGTTAGGTTTTTATAGGGTTTCTTTCTTTTATTTTCTTCTTTCTGATCAAGCGCACCGATTCTCTCTCTCGTTCTAGGTACTCCTAGACTTTCTCCTTGCTTTGGATTCCATTTTTTTTAGGCTGATTTGTGTGCTAGATCTGGGTTTATGTAGGGTTTTCTTATAAAACCCTGCTTTTCTATTATCTGCATATACATGGATCGATCGCAGATTTGCGATCGATCACAGTTCTACCCAGTTTGCTCTTGCCTGTAGTTTTTGGTTATAGCTACAATGGCAGCCATCCGTTTAAAGTTTACAAGTTCTTAGAGACACCAAGAACTGAACCATGAAACAGAGTTTATGGCGTGGGAGGATTTTAAGCATAACCCCAATACTAAATGGGCCGTAAGGCAATTACGAACCCCGTTAACTGTTTTGTTCTCTCCCGTGAGGGAAGTGGCCCATCGGCGTCAGGTGCGCTTGTTCTATTAGAACATGCACTTGATCAATAATGGAGTACTCTCGTCTTCTGTGGATGGGGTCACTATGACCATATCCTACAAAGCCCTTGCAGCTGTTTCAGGTTCCCCACTAGAGAGCCCACTTCGCCGAGATGGTACTCCCCGTTTCGCGCCCTTCCCACTTGACCTCCAGGTCTAGACTATAGTCTATGACATGTGTGAGGAGCGGTATGCTGATGCACACCGCAACTGCATAACTCGGTCCCAGCCCCCCCCCCCCAATCTCTGGTTCATTAATACAATGTGTTCCAGAAGAATGTGTGCCCCATTGTGCACAAAACCCAGAGGAGGGGGGACTTTCTAGATGCTCTTTATGCATTTTATGCAGACTATTGGATCTCTGTTCCCATGCTCATATGCGAACAGATGCAGACCATTTGGGACAAATTGGTCTATAGGAGAATACTACGGGCAGACTCGATTAAACAACCTTTACCATTTTTAGTTACTCAGTTGCTCATACAGAAGGGGGTAGTAATTGAGGATAAGGACTTCTCCCTTAGGCATTGGCCGACGTTTAGATTGGCCCAGTGGAACCATAGTGTTTCACACATGAGGCACCTGCCACATGTCATAACAGCTTGTGCTGCCAGGGATGTCGCTGAGGAAGAGGAGGCATTAGAGGCAGAGGCTGGAGTAGAGGGAGCAGAGGAGGAGGCCCCACTAGAGGGGGCAGAGGAGGAGGCAGGAGAGGAGACTGGACTATCCAGGTCTCCACTAGGAGAGGCCATTCTTGCATATGAGACAGGACCATCTGTGGTTCCTAAGGATGCAGAGGGGAGGGACCTTGGGGCAGACTACATGGATTGTGCTGCTACTCCTGAGATGCATATGGGCCAGGAGCCATCCTACCATATGTCATATCAGGAGTACGTCTATCTTCGGGATTCTATTGACCACCTCCAGGGTGATATGACTGATTTACAGAGGGAGGTCAGGGTCACTCAAGATTTCTATAGGCATACCCATGCAATGTTGTCTCATATGAAAAATTTAGAGAGGGAGGTTAGAGTCACACAGGACTTGCAGAGGCAGACATACCAGATGATGAAGTAGTTCCTTAGGCCGGGATTTCTAGGCCCTGATCCACCAGCACCTCCACCATTCTGAGTGTCTTTTAGGAGTATTTTTCATTTCTTTTTATAGGATTTCTTTTTGTTATTTTGCTAATTTTATTATAGGATTTCTTTTTTATTTTAGTTTATTATGTTTAGGTTTTTTTTTTTTTTTTTTTTTTGTTTAAGGTAGTTTCCTTTTCATTTGCTACTGTTCTGTGCAGTTACAGGACAATTCTGCAGATTTGCGATTGATCGCAAACCAGTTGCGATTGAGTGCTCCCCAGGTGCGATCGATCGCAATTTCACAGATCTGCAGATTTTGATCTGTAAACAGTATTTCCAGTACTATTTGATTTTCAATGCTTATATATGATGTTCCTTTGAGTTCAATGAGTTTATATTTGGTCTTCATGGCATTGAACTCTTAGGAATACCATACTTTCTATATGTTTGTGGGTAACATTCTGTAAACCCTCACGAGACTCACTCGTCCTCTAGGGCAGCCTAAGGGTTTAAAAGGTTTATTGCATATGCTAAATGCAATCGTAGATCTCAATGAAACAAGGATATATCTAGTTTATTTTTCTTGTTTTATTAGATGCTTTGATAGTTTGTTAAGTGTGTATAGGAATAAAAAGAAGACAAGGACATCACAGGGTTGACTTCTTTGGACTTCAGGCTTCCTCCTATCAGGTTGTACTGTTCTTTCTTTTCACTTACCGTTGTTTGTATTGTCTATTGGGGACAACGAAGGATTTAGTTTTGGAGGTGTGTGAGATAGAATGACAATTAGTATGCCTATTATGCCATATTTTACCATTTTTTCATATTTTGCCATATTTGAAAAATCTGAAAATTCTGAAAAATTTCAAATTTGGTTGAGATTGTCACTATAGGGATCACTTTTTAACTAGATAGTTGTGTCTAAATTCACTAGGGAAAGGTTTTAAGACACATAGGTATTTATAGTTGAATTTTAGTTTTATCCTATGATAATACCCTACTTTTGCTTGCATGACCACACTTGCACTAGAACGTGGATTATGAATACATGTGAATGTAGTTTTAGATAACTTCATATACTTTGATTTTGTAAGTTCAAGAATAGATTGCTTTTGCTTTTATATATATATATATATGTCTCTTATAAAAAAAAAATCAGCCATGTTTATAATTCACTAAGTAACCGGGCCTCTTTGCCTCATAAAGCATTGAGTATTCACGTAAAAATGTGGAAAATTTATATTGGTTGATAAAAAAATGGTTAAGCATGTAGTGACTAGTTTAGTTTTGTATCCTATTGAACTTGAGTGATTAGATCCTTTGGGTTGCTTGTCACCTAATGACCTGAACCAACTAGGACGGGATCATTAATTGAAAGCTTGCTAAGGGGTTCTTTAGGCAGCTAAATGAGAGCTAGACATTGCACATGTCACGTGTATTGCATCAAAAGAGAAGAATAATTAAAGACAATGAGAGCATGAGTAGTCTATTTTGAGAACTTATTTAATTTTTGCATATTTAGTTTGACATGACTATTTAGCATTTATTTAATGATTTGTGTTTTCACTTTCAACTGCATGTATTAAATTGCTTGAGTATGGGTATTTAAATAGGATAGGATTAAGTTTAGCTTTGGATATGTTGTGGAATCAAAGAATCAATTCGTAGGGATTTAGATTCAATTCATTAGTTAACCTTTGATTTCTTATTTGCTGATATGACCAACTGGGTTTGGAAATTTTCTGTTGGTACTTATGATGGATGAGTTTTAATGAAGGCATTAATTTAATTCCTCCTTTGCTCGAGGACTAGCAAAGTGTTGGTTTGGGAGTGTGATAAGTGTATAACACTTATATTTTTTTACCTATTACTGCTATTTGTTAGTATTAGAGGAATGTTAATATGAATAAATTAATGCAATTTTACTGTTTTGTAGGTCTGAGGATGATAAGGGAGATATGACCCAATTCAAGTAAATTAAAGCTTCAAATTGGATCAAGCTTCAAGGCACATAAGAGGAGACGATCAAAGCCCAAATCCAAGCCCAATTACACCTTGAAGCCCATGGAAGAAACCCAAGGTGGATCAAATCAAATTCAGCCCAGAAGAAAGCCCAGAATTATACAGTCAATCGATCGCACTAGGATCGATCGTACTGCGATCGAGCGCATATATGGGATCGATCGCAGGGTCGGTGCAATCGAGCACACACGTTACAACAATAGTTCCGTGTGTAGTCTGGAGGTTGAGTCCAATTGTGATTGTCATCCGAATTCTTTTAGATAACTTTTCGATAGGAGAACATGTAATATAAGACTATGTGTAGGTTATATAGATTATTATGAATCAATTTAGAGTTTGAATCGGATTATAATTCGTGTTCTTTGCGTTCTAGCCTTGTTCTTCATTTTGCTTGCTTGCTGGAGCGTATGCAGATCATGGAGATGACCTTCTACGTCCGTGTTGAAGATCAATAAACCATGAGCAGCTAAACTCCCTTGTGGAGTATTGATGTAAATTCTACATTTTTAATTATGGTTTAATTTCATGGGTTTTTAGGCTTTTTAATTCACTGTTTGATGATTGCATGATTAAGAAGATTTATAGAAATCAGAATTTAACGTTTAATACTCAAGCCTAATAGAATGATTGGCCATTAGTTTTGTTAGGATTGAACCCAAAGTGTTCCTATTTTCTATGATTATAGGAATGCTAATTATGCAATTGTGCCTAATGACATGATGAGTATGATAGGATTTGATAGGCCACGTCTAGGGAAGACGGGCTGTACTACAAATTAGATTAGTTAGTGTAGGTAGACAGGTCGTGCCAACTAAGTATGGGTTATACTTATCCCATACGATAGTGTAAATCATGCCTAAGAATTTGATAGCTTATGCCTAGAGAAATCGACAAATAGGCTATGCTTATTTTTAGCATGATACCTTTTTGGGATATTGTGTGTGCTTGTAGCTACACATATCTATTTTCAGATAGTGAATTAATGCCTAAGAATTCATCAAATTACCATAGTCAAAAGGGTTAGAGGGATCATCAATACTCTGCTTCTTTTCTTATTGATTTAATCCTCCTTATTATTGTTTAATTTAGTTTACTTTGATTTTTAGAAATAGATAATAAAATTCATTTTCTTTGTCTAATTAATTTACTTTGATTTTAATTTGATAATTTAACAAACTAAACCCATTCAGTCATTGAGGTTTGACACCCTCAAAATAGCCCTATCGTACAAGGATTCGTCCTATTGCGAGTGGTTAATATTATTGACACATTAGACGTCATCAAGCATTGCTCTAGATGAAGAATAGTATCGCCTACGACGTCATCGAGCATCACTCTAGACAAGGACAATATCGCCTACAACGTCATCGAGCATCGCTCTTGACGGGTGAAGTATTTCCTACAACGTCATTGAGCATCGCTCTAGACAGAGGAAGTATCTCCTACAATATCATCGAGCATCGCTCTAGACGGAGGATGTATCGCCTACGGCGTCATTGAGCATTGCTCTTGAAGGAGGATAGTATTGCCTACGACATCACCGAGCGTCTCTCTAGACGGAGCATAGTATTGCCTACGACATCACCGAACATCGCTCTAGATGGAGGATAGTATTGCCTACGACGTCACCGAGCATCGCTCTAGACGGAGGTAGTGTCGACGTCTTACACCTTCCAGGGCTATCTCTCCAAAGAGATGCGTCTCATCACAAATGGAACTCTCAAGAACTCGTGGGGTAGTTCCATCGTAAGTGGGCACCCTCGAGTACGACTTGAGAAGTATTTCTACATTGGCATCCTATTATAAATAGGTATAGCATCCCGCTGTGGAGTACCTGTTGATATTTGCTTCATTGCATATTCATTGTAAGTGTTGATTATCCTATAATAAAAAGGATTATCACGGTAGCACACTACCTTCTCCCTATATCTATGTCTTGGTCGTATATTCCTTAAGTATATATTTCGTAAGCTGTAGGCACTAGGTAACAACATATTAGGGCTTCGTAGTGGATGATAAGAGTCTCTAATACTTCTAAATAGAATTGAAGAGGCATGCTTGAATCTTAAGCCTCCTTTTTGCACAAGTTGGGTATATACACCCTAAGGCTGTGTTTGGCCCAGCTTATATAAGTCCTTATTAAAACACTTTCTAAAATTAAGTGTGTTTGGTAACACCTAATGGATAAGTGCTTACCCATAAGCAGTAGAGCAAGGCTACCTATAAGGAGAAACTGTTGAAAACAACTTCTCTTATAACTTATGTATTAAGCTATTTCCAAAGTTTAGTAATATTTTCATAATCCCTATTTTACCCCTAAACTTTCATAAACACTTAAATAATTATTATTTTTGAGCTTTAATAATATTTTCATAATACCTATTTTACCTCTAAAATTTTATAAGCAGTTTACATAATGTTATTTACCAAACACTATTTTCTTCAAGTAAGCAGTTTATTGTTGATGTGGATAAGTGCTCCCTTTGAGCCACTTATTCAATGAGTGCTTATCCGAAAGCACAAGCCGGACCAAACACAGCCTAATTGTATTGTGTGTATTTGATGAGAGAGAGTCATGAACTAACCCCAAAATTTAAAATTTTCGGATTAAGTTGCGACCTTCACCCCATATCGCTATGGAGGTGGATCAACATGGTCAAACATATGCGGAATACTAAACAGTTCTAGTAAGATATAAGTAACTATTACAAATATGCTAATCTAGCAAATCTAAATGATGTAAAGTCTACTTCTAAACTATACCAGTTATTCTACCAGAGTACGCTACCCAATCTGAGTCTTCTCGTGTCGCGACTAAGCTCCTGAACCTGAAATATTAAACAACATTCATAAGCTGGAGGCCTGGATTAGTAATCCTTCAATGAAGCGTATTCACTCATGTTCTATTATTTGAGAAAGTGCAAATGTGTACAATTGTGTAATAAGCAAAATATGTGCAAGTGGTGTACAATTATGGCATACATTTATAGATAAAGTAATATAATGTTCTCCCCCATCCTCACAGAGTATTACTCAATGGCCAGTGATCCTACGACCACATGCATAGATTTTAAGTATGAGAATTAGGCCAAGTGTTTCATACAAGAGGCTCTTATAATAATATCAACACAGAATATGCAATGCAAGGGAAATGTTACGATGTCTGAGAACTGAAATATCGTATGATCCTACGTATTCTCGATCTCTATCTGAGGTGTCCCAGCAACCTGAATGCGCCCTAGGATGTCCCAGCAACCTGAATGCATCCCCCGTATGAATAGACTAAGGGATAGGACCATTCTATGTGTACAACATAGTTTTAAGGGTTTTCCACCTAGGAGGCACAATCCCCCCACTTATTTTTTATCACAGGGCCTTCGGCCAAGACTTGCAGCCACCTGCGGTATCGCTCAGGGATTCATACATCTTCACAACCTAATAGATGGTATATATATGGCCTCACTATCTCCCAAGCTTACACCAACGTGCGGATCCTTGGCATAGCCTACCATCTTCCAGGCTTACACCAACGTGCGGATCCTTGGGAAAACACCATTCCTCAAGACTGATGAGGTTCCCTATGTGGGTTCACTCTCAGCATGGGTCCGATCATAGGGTCCTCTAGTAGGACTAAATGGTTATAAAATCAATATCCCAAGTGTCGGTCTAAACCCATGGTATTATGAGGGGTATTAGACCAGGCTATCACAGCCGGAAAGTCCATATGCAACATTCAAATTCAAATCCTTTATTTAGTGCAATAGACCAGATCTCATAGGCATATATTCAAACATTCAATCATACGGGCACATTCCCATAATCTAACTTACTAAGAATGATAAAGCACGTAACCTAACTTACCAAGCAATATAGAACATATAACCTCACTTACTACGTAATATAAAACATATAACCTAACTTACTAAGAATATATATAATAGATCAAATTCTTCTTACATCTCTATATACTACTAACAGAAATCTAAATGTAATACAATTCTACAATTAAAGGAAATAAGATAAGTTGGGCACACAAGCACCAAAATTCTCATCAACAATATCCATTGGATGCATCAACGTAATCCAATTCAACATATACATACATACGAGGCATCCGAGTTCCTAAACCGAAAGCATTCCCATAGAATAGTTATTAAGGGCATCTCAATATGGCTGAACTCACAAATGAACAGGTAAGTAAATCATCATAGCATTCACTTGCATCTCAACATGTATATCATGATAGTACAGAGCTAACAGGAGGGTTTGGGGGCCATGCTTACTCATTACCCCGAAATCCTCTGTTGCTCGGCCAAACTAAGAATCTAATTTTCAGGGTTGAGGGGTCGAATTTTTGCATGAATGGTCTATCTAACCCGAAAATAGGCTAAACATGTGTAACTAGTCAAGTACACATGGTCTCATTAGGATCATTCCATTTGGACCAATGGAGCTGTTCAGCGAGGTCCTAGGTGACCATTTGGAGCATGAAAATGTGGGAAAGTATGCTAAATGAGTTGGCACCTTGGAGTTTGGTCAAAAAGACTCGCGATAGATGAGAAGTCAACTTTGTTTGGTCACTTATGTATTTCGGCGACGTCTTAGGTGCGCCTAAGGGGTTTCAGCGACCTCTTCGGTGTGCCTAAACTTCTTTCGGCAACCATTCCCGAGATTCATATTTGACCTCTGAGATTGGGCGACCTCTTTGGTGCGCCGAAGAGTGGGTCGAAGCTAGGGAAATGGCCAATGAGTGAAATTTCACTGGGAGCTTGGTTTTACTCCCAAGAAGGTCTGACTATGATTGAAATCTACATTCGTTTGGTCTATAATGAAGATTTGGGGTTTTCCCCCTGTTTTCTTTACTTTGGGTTTGGTTTTTCCACATACAAGATCAAGTAAGGTGGTCTGGTGTTTAGGGTACCACATACATAAATGAAAATGGTATAAATCCCAAGGAGAAGGTGGGTATGAATGTAAACAACCTTCACCTGGGTCTAACACTAAAACACAACCGAATATCACATTCAAAGATGGTTTACTCAACTTGGGGAATTGCTGGGTGGGTCGAGGCTGCGTCATCGCTCATTCGTGAACTCCGGAGATCATCCATGAACTCCAAATCCCATCCATGGGATCCAAAATCCAAGAGAGAGAACAGAGGAAGTGAAGAAATAGGTTTTATGAGCTAAGTGCTCTATTTATAGCCAAGTTGTGAATAGTGCAGCACTAAGGGCAAAACGGGGTTTCCGGTTCTACATTTTTCGACTGGCCATCTACGCAGGCTCTGTTAGATGGCTTTTGTTGGTGACTATAAGGTGGATCTCGGAAGCTGATGAATGAGATTAATAATCTAATCTACTTACTTAAATCTTAATTAATCTCTAAGTATTTAGCTGGCCATTCAAATTGGCTACCTAAATTAATTAAATTTCTTAATTAGCCTAACTTTCTGAGGTCAGATCTCTAATAGGCACCAACCTAGTGTAATAATCTGAAATTTAATAGGGATTTATTTGTAATTAAATAAAATATAGGGGTAATTTAAATAAGTTAGTTTACATGTTTGACTTTGACTGCTTTTGATTGGTCGGTTGCACAATAGGAAACTAGAGTGCTTCACAAACAATCATAACCCTTTAAGTTATAATGTCTAACTAATATATGTAGGGACATCTAAATCATAATTTAATGGCTAATAAATATTATAACCTAGAGTAATTAATAAATCAAAACTATAGGTTATAAACAAAGGACATTTTAGCTTAATAGAAACTGGTTTAATTGATTAAACTAAAACTAACCAAACAAGACCTAGCTCTAATAATTAATTAGTTGGACTTAAGTAAAGCCCAATAGGATTAAAGCCCAACTAAGACTTAAGCCCAATTAGTCTAATTAAATAACTAATTTTTGTCCTAATTAAATAATAAATAATTAAAGTCAAGTTATAGTACAACTAGGACACTAGACTAAGGTTAGAACAACCACTAATATTCCTAATATAACCAGAAGACATAAAACCAAGGGTTGGGATTAATTATACTAATCTAAAGGTCAGGATTAAAAGATAAAAGAACCTAATCTAATTAGGATAAATGCTAGATATGATTAATCATTAACTCACACTAGAATTAGAACACCTCTCATCTAAAGGCTGTAAATCAACTAATCCAATCTAAGGGCTAGGATTAGAAACTTAATCCTAAACTAAATTGAACTCTAAAACAACTAGGATACAAGATTAAAAACTATATATACATAGTCTTGGTCATCAAAACCATTAATCAAAAATCCAAGTTGATAGCTGGAGCTAGAAAGGTGAGGAAGAATAGTTCAGACTTGAACTGGGTTATAGAAGAGGAAGATCCGACAAGCTAGAGCACTGTAAGTAATTTCTATTACTTTATAATTTTGATTTTAATTAGGTGATATACCATATTCTCTGAATATGACATAGCATAACCTTCGAATCATTGTTTTTATACTTTTTACATAAGAATTGAATCTGGAAAACTGTACAGACCTAATCGAATGAGTCCCGGACCTATGTATATATTTTGTATTATTTATTTTATATTTTGGTTGTATTCCCCTGTTCGTTAGGAATCCAACAAAACAAGTTTGAGGTGGTTCTGATGAGTATTGACCAAGTTATGACAAAACTACTGACTATATGTAAAATCTGGAAAACCCTGAAAATAGACTACCGGCGGGCTGGAATCCTGCCGGAATTGTCCCTGAAGCCTTAGTTTAACACTGTTTAACCTACCGGTGGTCAACCGTTAGGACCACCACCTGTGTTTTGTGAATTGCAGCCCCAACCGGTGTGCCGGTTAGGCTGCTGGACAGCCGAATGATTGATGATTTGATGAATTTCATGTTTTCTGATGCTTTCCTAATTATTTCTAATAAGTTATATGTTATGTGTGATGAATTTAGGACATGATTGAATGATTAAATAGATGGTTTAATAACTTATATGTTTTATTACAATTTCACATGATTTGAATGCCATAATGATGCATGCCATGTATTGAACCTCCATATTGATAAATTAGACTTATTACACTATTGTACACATGTTGTATGATTAGTTAATTTGCACCTACACTACACTTGCACAGCATATGCCCGTTTGCATTATTGACCGTGGGTAGGTCTAATGCCTTGACTATACCCCATAAATTCATGTGTTGAATATTATGGACATATGAGTGTTATCATATTGGGTGAGAAAGTATCGGCTGGACTAAAATAGGTTGAGTGAGTCATGATCCCAATATACCACATTGTATTTTCATCTCGATAGCGTATCATGTAATGTACGTAACGGATGCCGAGTAAAATTCTGTTAGTAGATCGGCTAATGTAGGCCCTTGGGATATTCCCTATGATTGAAAATCACAGAGGTGTTTGTGACCTCTAGATCGAAGCTCCTAGAAACTATGAATGCGCACATAAAATAGTCCAATTATCACATTGCCATGTATTGGAGAATGAATTCACACTAGTGGGACATTCTTTGGTATTGAACTTAGATCGGATGTGGTACATACACTAATCGAATGCCAAACAGCATACATGTTGCACATCATGTTGCACAGCATATGTTTTTGCATGGATCCCTTTCTTTTATTTCTGCATAAGCATGAATTGCATTCATTAATAATTGAACCATCAATCATATTGCATTGCATTGACTATTTTATGATCATATTTGATTGCATATTATCTGTTGTTTTGTTTACGTGGTTTCATTGGATAGTGGCCTTGACCCTATTCCAATTAAAAGTGTACATTAATTGATTTACTTACTGGGCTAAGTGTA
>JAUPMG010060641.1:0-13538 GCA_031762675.1 Pachysandra terminalis | reverse complement strand
GGGGGTGGAGATGATAGGAAGTATTGTAGAAAAAGAAAAAAGGGACAGCTTGTTGTGGGGTGGGGAGGAGGAGGCTTCTTGTGAAAAAAATAAAAAATAATTCCAACATTCAGACCATGAAGAGAAACAGAGAGGTCCGTACATGATTAGTTAGCACCAACTCCTTCCTCTTCTAAGTTGAATGGAGCCTTAATAAGCTTATATATGTACAAAACATGGTTAAGTTAGAAGTAATTAGTTAGTAATAAGTAGTTACCAAGTAATTAAGGAACAACTTCTTACTAATAACTTATTCATCAAAAAAAAAACTTCTTACTAATAACTTGATACTTTATAATTTTATAAAAAAAGTTACAAGTTTAATAACTAGGATAAAAATTTTAGTTATGCAATTAATCAGGCTAATAGATTTCCAGGCAGTCGCCTATGTGATGTTGAATTACGTGAGCATCACCAAGGTCCTCAAAATGCCTCATTGCCTAGGCGTCCACCTTTAGCAACATTGTTTGGTTGCAAGGGTTTTTTTTTCTTGGAGATTTATCCCTGGTATTTTGTCTGAACATAGGGAAAGGAAGGAACAAGAGAATTTTTTGAAGATAAAAAAAGCTTGCTTCAAGATGGAGTAAATAGTAGATACTCCTTAATAAGTCCTTATTGATGGCAAGGATATCAAATCTTCATGCTTTCAGAGACTAAAGTGTTTCCAATTTGCACAACAATGTGGGCTATATTCTATTGAATAGTACATCTGATGTTCTGTGTATGTATTGGTTTTCTTCCTATATGCAACTTTTGTGGGCTCCTTGCTTTGGGAGGTGATAGCCTGTACCATCTTGGTAACATATAGTTTTTCTGTTTTTGTTTTTCAGGGGAAGATTCCCCCTTTCCCTTTCTCTCTCCACTGTATCAAGCTTTATCTTTTAATAAGTATCTTTACTCAATAACAAAAAAATAAAAAAAAATCTGTTCATGAACCCACTTCAACATACTGCAAAAGTAAATTGTATTGAGTATTCAAATAACCAACCCGGGTACAATTTGTCTCCTCATTCCATACTCCTCGGAAATTATATGAGAGCAACCGCTGTTTTATACCGCTCAAGAAAGGACTTCCTTGTATATGCTGACTATATTGCTGATCAGTTTCAACTGGAGTAACAGGAAATTCTTGCTGTTTACTTTTGTCCAACATAAGCATGCACTGCAAGATAATAGCTGAAGTCAGTTGAAAAGCCCAAGTTAATACATCACAAAAGCCCTCATCAGCAAATTTGTATGTATGCTATATGTACAAACTAAAAGAACATATGATGAGAAGATAAAGAACACTCCTTTTCCTATGAAAGCACACTGTTCTGACCAAACATAAAAGCAAGGTAAGACTAAAGCACAAGATAACAACTGGCCGGGGAATGGGGCGGGGAGGTGGAATCTCGCACAAGAACAGTTTCCCACAAAATAGAAGAGTTATTTTTAATTAATGAAAGTTAAAACAAAATAGCTACTTGCCCTTAGAGTAATTCTATAAGGACAGTTACCGAAAAAATACTCTGTAATGTCAGGAGACAAGGGAAGTCAACACCAACAAATGTAGGACAATACTTCTCTTTACTTACTGGGACAATCAACCTTTGTCATTATTTGGACTAATGCTGTTATATGTGATCTATGAATTCTCTATCAAGTTAGAAAAATAAGCATTGACAATTAGTCTGAAGTGAAACAAAATGTAAGATACCATCGCCAGGGGCCCAAGTACAAAATCATGGACCCAAAAAAGTAAGTGGTTGCTTTTTTTTTTCCTTTTTTCAGATCAGTAAAGTAAGTGGATGCTTTTATAGATAAATAATAGAGGGAACATGGGATATAGAATGAAACACAGCAAAAATGAAGAATAATATAATCAACCATAGTGAAAGGAGATTTTGGTGGAGTTTAAATATTAAAAATGTTACAATGACCTTTGCAATATTCGTTGAAAGAAGAAACTGGCAATAATAGCAAGAGGTTCAAGGGGCCATTAGAGAGAAGGTCCTATTTTAAGACCTGACAAGAAACAAGGAATCGGAGATTTTTTTTTTTTTTTTGATGAATAATGAGATGAATGAGAATATATATATATATATACACACACAGACACACACACGTGTGTGTGTGTGTGTGAGAAGGAAATTTAGAGTACAGTGACACACACTAGTTACTGTTCAAGGAGGACAGCAGACCAAACAAACAAAACAAAAGATGTGCCAAAAATAGGAAAAGAGAAATATAAAATACAAGAAACACTACTCAGGCATCAGGAAAATCTTAAAACATATAAGAAGGCTTGAAGGGGCCAAGAAAAAACAAATGAGCTCAAACATAAGTTGTATAATTCCCCATAACATAAGTTGGATACATTAAGAGCAATAACTTGGCAAGGCAGAGAGATAAAAGTAAAAAGTCAAGGGGGGAAAAGAAAAGGATACCTCTAAAGTTTTGAATGAAAATTTGCAAAGAGCTATGAACTAGCTGAGCCTGAATAATGACACCAAAGAATAGGGAGAATATTCTACATTCAAAGGACTACAGTTACTAAAATGTAGGGGGCCTTGGCTGGGATGAAGATATCAAATAGGAAAAGCTTCAGAACTGAATAGTAACTGAATTGAAATGTGAAAATGCATATGAAATTAGTGTAGCTTGGTTAATCAACATACTTAATAAAATTGTGAACTCTAGGAAGATGTCGAACATCTTGATGAGATACCATTTTACGTATATACAAGAATAACGAGACCTGTAAAGCTGTGCTAATTATCATGCGATAAAACTTATATGATGAGATCATGGTGAGCTTCCCACACCTAATTACCTAAAGCCTCTTACACTTCTCTGTAAATTATCTAAGAATATATATTTGATGATAGATGTTTCCCGCTTGAAGAAAAAGTGTTTTTTTTTTCTTTTTGATACCCTAGTTAATTGTCACAATCGTTTTTTTCTTTTTGATACCATAGTTAATTGTCACAATCTTTCTGTAGGATCACCGTCACCAAACTGTAGGCGGCTTTAACAAAATAAATATGGTATCAAAAATCAATTAGGCTCCAATCTAGAAACGTTTAAATCTATCTTCTTAGATAATTACGGGGGGCAGAAGAGATAAAAGTAATAACCTCCATATGGTGGGCTTCAATGATGTAGTGCCTTGAGAGTTAATCTATTGGCTATCAAGAATTCTAAGTAAATACATTAAACACATATACATAAATTCATTTATATCAAAATAATACTCTATCCCAACATACAAATACAAATAGGCACAGACAACACAGAAGCAGACACACCCACATACATGGTTTAGTAGCAAGTGGTGACAATTTTTTTCTCTCTTGGAAGGAAAGAGGGGTTTGGAAAACACCAACCAGAAATGTATATATGTAATTAAACAACTTTATCCGAATATACACTTTACCACTAGCATCCTCAGCAACAATAAGAGTAAGGTTGCTAGGAAAGCTACAAGGTTTCAGGTTTTGCCTAAGACCGAAACCACTTGGCCCAGTTGTATCAATTTTGAGGAGAGCCGATACGATACGGCCTCCCGATATATATAAACTTACGAAAGTCTATTGTATGGGCCGATACAACGATATGTATCAGTCGTATCGATCGATACCAAAAAAAAAAACAAAAAATGAATACGACTCAACGAGTCGGCACAGACACAACTCCAATTGTGTTTTTAATCCTTTATTCTCTCTCCCATTGCACAAGCAAGCTAAGATCTAAGCATCCATTGCATAAAAATCAAAGATTTGCAGTAGAACTCTCCAAATTTTAGGGACTTTTTGTTCGTGCATCATTGCTTGAGAGTTTTCTTCAAATTTCTCCATGTAGATTCTTGTTTTCTTGTTCATTTCAATTTGATCTATATGTTTAGGACATTCCTTGGGTAGTCATATCACTTATATGTGAGATTTGACAAAGATTTTGGAGTTTTCCATTATAAATCATGATACTTTATATGCATTATGCAGTGTGTGATAAACTGATGATACTAAGCTTCCTAAATATTATTCAAGGTTCGTCCACATTGAGATTGCAAATTATTTACGCTTTATTCAGTTTTAATGTTCATTTTCTCTTCTTTTTTTAAATGAAAACAATGATTTATATTTTTATGATTTTTTAAGTTATTCTGGGTTCGTATCGGCCAATACAATTCAGTTTTGTATCAGATCAAAGCCCAATCCGAAACCAATACCAAAAGCCTCGGAAAGTTAGGAGGTACCAAAATAATCCCCTGTACATTGTTACACATGCTAGCTAGGAAGTCTACAGCTCTATCTGTTTCAACATACACATGACAAAAAGAGAGTCATAAAGGCTTTTCCAGCCTCCTCTATCTCCTGTAAAATAAATCTCGCTTCCCAAGGCCGCTAACTCTGATGTGTAATAAACACGGTGGAGTTTTCTGAATGACTGTATACCTTCACCCGTTGTATTCCCAAATGTTTTTCCAAGGCCCACACCTATTAATAGCCTCAAGTTCCAGGAGGAGCACACTTCTAGCGTCACAACTCACAGCCATAGCTTGTACGGCAGCCCCCGCATAGTCCCTTAGAATGAAACCCACACCCGGCATGAGTCTCTAGCTGATCCATCCGAATTAAGGGCAAACCAACCATGTCCTGGTGGTTCCCACATACATATGGTGGGTTGTGGAAGATTGAACCTGCTTTTGATACCCCAAGAATCAAAGAAATCCCGACTTTGAGGTGATTCAGGCATGAATTCTTCATGATCTGACAATCTGATTGCCGTATCATCCAACACATGGTGCTCTATTGACTCCCATGGCCGAAATTCATTCCAAAAGATTCTGTTGTTCGTTCAGCCCACACCCGATTGATGAGTGAAGAGAGAATATTTTCTGATGCATGCTATGAGGTCAGAAGTGTCCTTGGATCCAACGAAAGAGTTCATCCCAGTTCAGGAGGTTGTGTTGCACACACCTGTTAAAAGCCAGAATCTTTACCCATGTATTAGAAGTATACTCGTATCTAAAGAAAAGGTCGTCGAGGTTCTCAACACTCACTTGGCATAGGAGGCATACGGCCCGATTAATAATGCCTCTCCTGAGTACTACTTCTTGCATGAGTAATCCTCCATAGCAGGTCATCCATTCGATAAATGAAAATCTAGGGGTATGATACCTAAACCATACAATGGAAGCCCAAGGCACAACATGCCTTCTAGCACTAACGGAATCCCATGCTGACTTGAGAGAATATTCACCACTTGAAGTTCCAGTCCAAACAACCTCATCTCCTTGCTTACTTTTAAGAATCTTTATAGATGAAATCACATCCCATATTTCATAGAGGTCATAGGCTCCATTGAACTTCATGAAGAATGTCCTACACCAATGCTATACTTTTCACATGAGTCTCTTGAAAGGAGTGTTCGTCAATTTGGTAGACCGATACCCCAATGGGGTACCACGGCACAAGCCACATGAAGGTATTCGAACCATCCCCTATCAGGTGCTTGACAAGAGGTATGTGTAGTCCGTCACCTTAAGCATGCTGCATCAGCGTCATGTACAAGAGGTGGGGGTAGCAACAGTCCAGATGGACTGAAGAGTTCAAATACCATTTCCTCACCCATAGACCCAAAAAGAGTTTCTATTTGCTGAAATTTCCCACATACGTCTCATAAGTGCTGCTGTGCTCCAGTCCCGAACAGTTCTGATACCCAATCCGCCTTCATTTTTTATACACAGACCTTCAACTGATATTATGCATTTTCTTGTTCATATCCGGTCAAGCCCATAGAACCCTCCTAAATATTTGCTCAAACTGCTCAAGAACTCTTTGTGGCAGGTAAAAGATGCCACACCAGTAAAGTTGAATACCACCAAGTACAGCAATAATGAGTTGGATGCGGGCAGCATAAGAGTGTACCTTGGCTTTCCATTACTGAACTCGATTGCAGATGTTTTCAATCAAGCATTGACAATGACTATATCTTAGTCTATTTGAGAGTAATGGGACTCCAAGATAAAGGATAAGTAGCAGGCCTTGTTCAACCCCAGGATAGTCTTGATTTTGGTGTGTTTTTGCTAAAAACACTTGGGACTTCGTCATGTTCAGCTTAAGTCCAGAGAACTCAGCAAAGCATTGAAGTACAGCAGATATAGATGTGATTGATCCCAATTTTTCCTTGAAAAAAAAAATAAAGATGCCGTCAGCAAAGCATAAACTGGTCATCAGTGGGTCTTTTCAATGTTGATGAGGTTTTAATCTCCCCTGCATATCCTATCTGTCTAAACACTTTGAGAGAACATTCATAAAAATGATGAAGAGAAAAGGAGCCATAGGGCCCCCTTGTCTAACCCATGTGTGGCTTTTAATAACCTGTTTGAAATTTTAATTATTCAAAATATCGTATGCCTTGCGGATGTCAATCTTGACTGCAGTTCTACGTGGACCCCGATTCAAGTGGTAGTTATGAACCAGCTCTTGGCAAAGATATATGTTGTCTGAAATTGATCTAACCTTTAAGAAAGCTGCCCGATTACCCCAGATAACCGATTTAATACAGTTTGTCAAGATCTTCGAAATGAATCTATATAGGAGTTGCATACAGAAATGGCCTATAATCACCAAAGGAATCTGCGTACTTAATCTTGGAACAAGTGTGATCAAGGTTGAGTTGATCTCTCCAGGAGTTTTGAGGATTTGAAGAAGTTGAGAATAGCTTCAGTGACCTCATCACCCATCACTTTTTTTTTATTTTTATCATTAACAGCAATTTTATTAATCATCAAAAAGTATGTACAAGAGCGAAGAATCACGAAATGTGATTCAGAGAAAACAAAATACAAAGCAAAACCAGAAAAAAGAGGAAAAGGGAGAAAATAGGAAAATATAACTATACAAAACTATCCATCCGTCATCTCAATTTCTTCCCCCCGGGACATGCCGGCCCCAAAATCTATTCTCTCCACACCTCTACGAGCCCAAAAATCTGCATCCTCATTTGCTGATCTTAATACATGACTAAAAGAAATACGCAAACCATTGGAGAGATAACGTGCATGACGAATCCAATGGGCATATCTCCAGGGGAAGCTTAACTCATCATTCACCCACGAAATAACCAACTGAGAATCGCCTTCAACCTGTAGAGACTCGAAATTCATTTTTCTAGCTTCAGTCAGGGCAGCAATCACGGCTCTCAATTCCGCTGTAGTGGAATCCTTATTACCAATCGGACCAGAAAATATATGTAAAATACCCCCCTTCGAATTTCTGAAAGCCCCTCCAATCCCCGATCTACCAGGATTACCCATAGACGATCCATCAAAATTGACTTCCATCTCTCAATCTTCTTTGGACAGCTTACCGGTGAATTAATCAGCTCATACCAGCTTCTAACAATACAATCCAAAGAAATTCCCCTAAATTCCTGCCTTGTGGACATCCAGCTCGCCGGAGTACCCAAAATAGAATCAATAATCCACGAGAAGGAGCGCTGGATATTCTCAAACACACGCCTATTCCGTTCGCACCAAATAGTCCACAGAACCGAGAAGAAGAATGCATCACAAAAGATCTTGCCTCTTGGCCCCAATCCCTGGAAACACCATTGATCATGCAACTCTACAATATATTCCAGTAGTACCCAGTCCAATCCCAACACCTGCAAAAAATGCATCCAGATCCCTCTTGCCACTAGCAATGGAGAAAGAGGTGATCCACTGTCTCCCCTTGATTCCTGCACATGAAACAAACATGTAGAGAGATGGCCATATTGCCTCTCCTCCTTTGAAGCATATCACAGGTATTAATACGATATAGCAGAGCAGTCCAAACGAATAATCTAACTCTAGGAGGGACTTTGGCCTTCCAGAATTTGGAGACATTAAAAGGAAGAGGGTTCAGATTCTCCTCCCGACCAAGAAAGTGAAAGAATGATCTAGTGGAGAAAACACCACTAGACTCCAAAGGCCACACCCGACAATCCCGACATTCTGTATCGATGAAACAAAATTTGAGTAACTCAATCCGACAGCTGTTCCAACTCAGCAAATCTGAGATCTCTACAAAAAGGGAGGTTCCAGACTAACCCTGTGGAAGACCAAGACAAAATATCAGAAACCATAGCATCCCGATGTTGTACCACCATAAATAATCTATGGAATCTAGTTTTGAAAATACTCTCCCCATCATAGATCATGCCAAAACCTGATTGAAGAGCCCAACCCTAAACCAAGACGAATAATAGAATAAAAGGAGGGAGCTAAAGCAAAAATGGCTTTCCAAGGACTATGTGAATAAATTCTAGCAGATTGATTAATATCCCAGAAATTCAAGCCTATCCCAAATTTACTTACGATAATCTTGTACCAAAGAGCTTCTGTGTTATTGTCGAAACGCCAAAGCCATTTTCCAACAAGAGCTGAATTCCGACCTTCAATATTACCCAAATTAAGACCACTTGCTTCTTTACTCTTACACACCAATCTTCAATTAACCAGATGATCCTTCTTCTTATCCTCTCCCTCCCACAGAAAGTCCCTTTGTGCCTTCTCCAAAACCTTAACCACTCTACTCAGCGCTCGAAACAAAGATAAGTAGAAGATTGGGAGGCTAGCCAGAACCGATTTAATCAATGTAACTCTACCCGCTAGAGATAGATAATTCATTTTCCAAGTGGCGAATCTCTTATCAACTCTCTCAACAATCGAAGACCTAAAAGTAAAGGACCTGGCACTATCCCCTAACGGAAGACCAAGGTATATAATAGGGAGCTAAGTAACCCGATAACCAAATAGTCTACAAGCTGCTGGATCCGGTTCTGCTATAAATGAAACCCAGAAATTGTGGATTTATCTATGTTAACCTTAAGACCAGAAACCATCTCAAAACATCTCAGAATGGCCTTAATCCAATACGCCTACTCCTCCTTAGCCTCAAAAAACAAAATGGTATCATCGGCATATTGTAGATGGGAAACCGATACCCTATTATCACCCATCACTGACCAGCAGGATTGAAAAAAGGTAGCAACGACCCATCAGGTCCTGACGCTTTGTGGCCATTTGCAGCAAACACAACCTCTCTAACCTACTCAGCTGTAACAGGTTCACCAAGCAATTTACTCTGGTCTTCATTCAATCGCTCAAGTTCAGCCTCATCTAAGTTCAGGTTGCTTGATGTATAGGAGTTTTTGTCTTCCTCAATGTTGTTTAAGCTGTCATTCTCAGCCCCAAAGAGGTCTGCGAAAAACCTGATAGCTTCTTCTTTAATTTGATCCTCATTTCTATGATCAGTCCATTGTTATTTTTGATTGAGTTGATTCAATTACAGTTTCTACGAGAAGCAATGTATCTGTAAAAATAAAAAACTGTTGTTATTGTTGCCAAGCTTCGCCCAAGCCAACATGAATTATGTTTAAGCTCTGATTCCTCGTAAGACAGTGCCTGCATAAGTCTTTGCAAAGTTCTTTGTCCTTGCATTGCAAGTCCAGATTGAACGGATTAACTAAGGGCCTGTTTGGTATAACTTTTAGAAGTTACTTTCTTGTCAAAGTCAAAAAATGAAGAAAAGTTAGTTTGGTAACATAAAATAAAAAGTAGCTTTCTAAAAGTTAAAAAATCAAATTTTAATTTTTCATGAGAAGTTAAAAAAATAATTTATCAAAAGTTGAAATGTCATTTTCTTTTTCTTTTTCTTTCTCTTCGAACCCCCCGACATTTTCAAGCCTCCTAGCTAGAGCTGGTAATTTTCGAACCAACCCAGCCGAACCCAACCCGATTAAACGGGTTCGGATTGACTAATTTAATAATTGGGTTAGGTTTGGGTTTTTCCAACCCGTATGTAAGCAAGTCAACCCGAACCCAACCCGCCATCCTGTTAGGTACCCGTTTAAGTAGTCTTTTATGATTTATAATTATATTTTATAATTATTTATTATTATTATTGGTATTTTAAAACTTACTCATAAGTTAAAAATCTCTTTTTTTGTGAAAAAGAATCGTGTTTATTAAATATTTTTATAATGTTTATTAAAATTTAATATATTAATGATATAATATTTCACGCTAACTTAAAATTGAAACAAAAATAATTAAATAAAAAATAAATGAGTTAGGTGGGTTCAACCTGTTTATTGACGGGTTGGTTTTTGTTCCATATTTGTCAACCCGTTACTAAACGGGTCGAACCGGTCCAACACGTTTAAGCTCGAACCCATTTATAACCCGTCCCATTGCCCGCTCTACTCCTAGCCTCTTCTATTTCGTCAAAACAGTTCTTCTAGCGTGAAAAACTAAAGAGCTCCTCTAAAAGTAACATGGATGGTCCATCGGACATCCGACAACATCGATAGAATCATTGTCGAATTCGTTTGCTTTAAATTATTTATTTGGGTCGACCTCATATTCAATGTTAGAAATTAGAAGTTTGTTCATCTTGTTCTGAGCGTAAACCAATTGAACGAGAGCACAATCAACTTCATGTCTGAGATGAAGAGAATGAAGTAGCTAATCTTGAGACCAACAATTCCCATGATGATATGCCTTTGAATGGGTTATTTATTAAGACCTATTACATTGAAGGTGGATGGAGGTAGTAACCATTGTGTCCTCAAAGCTGAGGTTTGAGGACATTCTGCTTTTTAAAAAATAAGCAATTTTTAACTTTGTGTTACCAAACATACTTTTTGATTATAAAAGCAGAAAAGTAGATAATAAAACCTACTTCTCAACAGTTATTTTTTAACTTTTGAAAAGTAAGTACCAAACGAGCCCTAAGGGTCTGTTTAGTATAGCTTTTAGAAGTTACTTTTTAACTTTTAAAAGTCAAAAAGCCAAAAAATAAAGAAAAGTTAGTTTGGTAACATAAATAAAAAGTAGCTTTCTAAAAGTCAGAAAGTCAAATTTTAACTTTTCATGAGAAGTTGAAAAAATAACTTATCAAAAGTTGAAAATTCATTTTCCTTTTTTTCTTTCTCTTCGACCCTCCCGGCCAAGGTATAAGGGATCGGTCCGATCCGGTCCCAAGCACGATACAATAATTGTACTGTGAAGTTTTGGACTAGACCGATACAACCGGTACCGATATGGACCGACCGGTAGAACTGGTCCGGTGACCGTCCAACCGGTACAATTGGTCAGATAGTTTTTTTTTTTTTTAAATTTAAAAATTGGATGGTCCATACCGATATCGACCTGGATCGAACCGGTACCAATCAGTCCTAATCGGTGTCGTCGGTCTAACGACCGGTATCGCCGATCCTACGATTGATCTGGTCGGTAAGGTTTCAAAGATCAGACTAATCCGATCCGTATCGAGATCATCCAGAACCGGTCCGGTCCTAAGCCACGATATTACTGTTGTATCGTGAGGCTCTAAACCGGACCGGTACAACCAATACCAATACGGACTGACAGGTATAACCGGTACGGTGCCCGATACAACCGGTACGGTGACCGGTACAACTAGGAGTGGCAATGAGCCGGGCTTGGGCGGGCTCAGGCCAGGCTTACACTCCATTATAAAATTATTTATGTTGGCCCAAGCCCAACCCGGCCCGACCTTCGGGATCAAAGGTGTAAACCTGAGACCGTATTTAAAATACATCCCAAGCCCAATTCAACTCGACCCTACAAATTGAAATATGTTATTTTTTAAACTAAAAACTATAAATGTGCTACTAGGATTCGAACCTAGGTCTCCATGAAAAGAATGTGAGCTTCTCACCACTAAACTACAACTACAAGATAATGATAGACTTAAGTAAAAATTATATATTATTTATTAATGTCGGGCCGGACTGGGCCAGGCTAATTTAATATAAACCCGAGCCCAACCCGGACCTACAGGCCACTTACCCTTACCCACACCCACCCAATCATAGGGCCGGGCTGATCGGGTCGGGCAGGTCACATGGCCCATTGCCATCCCTATGTACAACAAGTCCGGTGTTTTTTTGTTTGTTTTGTTTTAATTTATAAATTAAACGGTCCATACCGGTATCGATCTAGATCGATCCAGTACCGACTGGTACCGCCGGTCCGGCCAACAATTTCCATGGTGTTATGCCTTTGAATGAGTCATTTATTAACATCTATTAGATCATAGGTGGATGAAGGTAGTAACCATTGTGTCCTTAAAGCTGAGGTTTGAGGACATGCTGTTTTCTTAAAAATAAGCAGCTTTTAACTCTGTGTTACCAAACATACTTTTTGATTATAAAAGCAGAAAAGTAGATTAAAGATTCTACTTCTCAACAGTTACTTCTCAACTTTGGAAAAGTTGCTTTTCAAAAGTTGAACCAAACGAATCCTAAGGCTTTTTGGCACAATGAAAGGGATTCACAAATTTGTTGGCCCTCTTCTACTCCAAATCTTCAGTCTACTCTTAACTTCTTTTAATTTCTGAACCAGAACAAACATAGGAGATCCATACACTCAGTTTCCAAGCTTCTTGGACAATGTATCAACGTTCTTTTACTTCATCACATTTACTAACTCAAACCTCTTCCCGGTAGAAATCCTTGCATTTAAGGTAGCAAGATGAATCCCACTGTCTTGGACTAGCTTCTTACTCGTGTCGGTACCTTTTGACACAAGAACGAGTTTAAGAACTTGTAGAGATTGCAAAGTCATCCCAAGAGAAAGTCTTGCTTCACAACATAGGTTGATGTTGACAACGTTTGTAGTAGGAGTTCGAAGCAAATAAAACACATTAAAAATGATCTAAAAATAAAATGGTGGAACCAAAAAGTAAAAACATTAGTGATTTTTAAAGAAGATCTAAGAAAAGAGGGAACATGGGATCTAAAAACAAACCCTACACAGATGTGGGATAGAATGGCCAATGGATTAAAAGAAATAGGGAAAGAAGTCTTAGGAGAATATAGAGGTAAACTTAAATCCCAAAAGGAGACTTGGTGGTGGAATGATAATGTTCAAAAGACTACTAGAGAAACAAGGTTTTCTTTTAGAACCTGGCAAAGAAATAAGAACCAAAGAATCTTGGAAAAGTATAAAAATGTTAAAAAATAAACTAAAAAGATAACAAGTGAAGCTAAAAAAAATTGGCATATGATAACTTGTGTAATAAGTTAGGTACAAAAGAATGTGAGAAATATATATAAACTTTCAAGACTGAGAGAGAGGAAGACGAGATTTAGATCAAGGTAGGTGCACTAAGAGGGAGAATTTGAGTCTTAGTAATGGATAAGGAAACTAAAGAAAGGTGGAGAGAATATTGTCAAAAATTATTAAATGGTTACGATACAGATAGGTGTGTGTCAGATGCAGATGTGGCAAGTGAACATTACTATGTTCATAGAATTAAGGTCTCTGAAGTGAAAGGAGCTTTAGCCAAGTGAAAATAGGAAAGGCTTTAGGACCCGATTGTATTTCAATTGAAGTGTAAAGTGCATGGAATAAATTGGTATATTGTGGTTGACCAAACTAGAAAAATTCCAAATGCTTGGAAGAATAGCACGATGGTACCTATAAATATACATATATA
>JAUPMG010060611.1:0-13540 GCA_031762675.1 Pachysandra terminalis | reverse complement strand
TTGTTTGAGAGTTTTCCTAAATTCAGAGCTGCATAGATTCTTTCCAATTGCGCCCCCCCCCCCCACCCCTATTTCTCTTCACCTCTCTACCTCTCTTATAGCCATCGAATGGCTAAGATCGCCGGCGACATTGCCGGCTTGATTCCGTCTTCTCCCTTATCTCTTTTCTCCTCTTCCTAATCTCCTTCTATTCTATAACCCTTCTCTAACCTAAGAAGAAGGAGAAGAAGACTCATACGATTCTTCTTTCTTTCTTTTTTTTTTTCTTTTTTTTTGTTTCTTATTTTTTTAACTAGTTTAATTTTCTCTATCCTAATCTTAATTCAACTAATCCTAATCTAATCCAATAATAATCCTAATCAAATCTAAAAGCATTATTAATCTTAATCCTAATATGGATTTTAACGTTAATTGAAAAACCTCACATTTTTCCCTTTTAATTCCTCATTTTAATTGTTGACAAACCAATTTAAAATATTTACCACAAATACCCCTCTCACCACCAATATCAGATTTTGACCAAATTACAGTTATTTGAAGTATTTTGTACGAGAAGGTCAAATCCGAAGTCAAAATATTTTTCTGACGTCCAAAAGTCTCAAATTTGACCAAAAACAATATTAGGGGTAAAACGGTCATTTTCTCCTATGATGTTAGAACTAGACAATTGTATACTTGTTGGAACACATTTTTTGCCTAGAATTCATTTACACTATCAAAAACGGATTTTGGAGAACGGAGCACATGGGGTCCACTAAGGGTATTTTAGTAATTTCCTTGGTTTTTTGGGATTTGAAGGAGAATTTTGGCTCAAATGGTTTGGGATTAGGAACTGGGATTAGAGATGAAAAGATGCCAAGCTCTAATCTCCAGAAGGTGCAAAGACCAAAGGAAAGTTTTTTTTTGGTGCAAATTGGGGTGTCTACAATTTAATTTACTAAGTAAAAATGATTATGATCAAGATTGCTTGATCACACTTATTTACAGAATAATGGCAGTAAAAGCGTTTTAATTACAAGAGTATGGTTGTAAAAGAATTTTTAAAATGTAATAAAATAAATTTAAAATAAAAATAAAAATAAATCTGTCACTAAACAAAATAAAAATATAGCAAAATATAAGTGTATAACTCTTCATATAAAAAAACTAAAAGAAAAAAGAGAGAAGTTGTATGCATTATATATATATATATATAAGACCTTAATTTGATTAAAATATGTGTATAGAATTTAATGTTTAAGACTTTAAATAGTTATTTAAAAAAGAATTACGTATAAACATGTAATTTTAATAATTATATAATCTGTGATTAAAAAAAATAAAATATAATTTTAAAAACACAACACAGTAAGAAAAGAAAAAGGAAAAAGAAACTGTGGGGGCTACTATGTAGCACCACTCCTTGAAATAAGTAGCGCAACGGTTGCATGTTCTTAGGACTTTGAGGGGGCCACCCCTGGCTCCGCGCCTGCATTGATTGCCATTGGCTTCTCATTAAAATAAGAGATAATTTAAAATGTAATAGAGATTTTTTTCCTTGGAATCACTTTAAGGCTCTAGACCTAAAAGGGATTCCTACCCAATGTCTGAATGTTTGGTGACACTAGGCTCTAGTCCTAAAAAAAGATTCCTACTCAATGTTTGGGTGTTTTGGTGACCCTTCTGAAAGCTGTTTTGGATGGGAGGCCTTTTTCAGGAACTCCATTTTGGTAAAAGCAAGCAGGAGTGGGATTACATCTAAAAACTGTGTTTGCGAAACCAGTTAATAGTATTCAAAATTTAAGAAAAAATTTGAAGATGGTAAATTTACCCTTTTGGTTTTATTATACATTCTTTGAAAAAGACAAAGATATCCATCTAATATAAAATAATGTTAGCATCCTTTATATAATTTTTTTCACTAGACATATTCACTTACCATAAAATTAATATAAAGAAGCATTCTTTTTTAATATAATTTTTCTTACCAAAAATAACTTTTATCCAACGGCTTTGATTCAAAGTTCTTCCATTTGTAAGAAGATATGCTAAACGTGCGCTAAGAATGTTTAATTCAATTCATTTAATTTTATGGGATAAATTTTGTAGACCTAGAGTTGAAGGATGATTAGGTTTTAGAAGACATGCACATGTTAATAAAGCTTCAGCGACTAAGTTAGGCTAGAAAGTACTTACTGATCATATCATATTTAGATTAAATCCGACATATGTTAGTAAAGTGGTTATTACCTAAATGAGCTTTTTTTTTTTTTTTATTGGGTAAATTATATTGACATCCTCTTAGGTTTCACATAATGGCAACACAAGTACCTTTCAAACCTTGGCCCTACAATCAATATCCTTACTGGACCAAACTAGAAGGAGTAAACTATCTGTAATAGAAATTAATCATTTGACCATAGTACCCCTTTATTAATTATTTTGTTTAAGTATGTTAAAAGAATAGAAAATTAATTATTAATTTATCTTATAATTATAAGAGACATTGGAGTTTCCACAATTTTCAATATTATGATGCTTCTTTCTTTTTCCATATAAGCACCTATTTTGTTCTTAAGATCATTAAACAAGGTATATAAGGGTATTTTTTGTCCGTAAAATATGTTGTTATAAGCAAAAAAAGTAAATATTATGTTATTTTAGTGACTATTATTAACGGAAGGGGTTTGTTATAGCATTTTTTCAAACTATAAGGGAGGTGTCATAGTTTTAAGTTTCGAAAAATTTTTGGGTCCGAATAGGTTGGACGAAATCGAAAACATGTGATTTTCAGGTGGAATTTTTTTGCAAAAGTTTCGACCAAAATGGCCAAAATTTTAGCAATAATTTCTGCGAAATATCACAATTTTTTTTTTTATACTTTTGCCAACTATTTCAACCCAAATATTCTTTATTTCAATGAAAATTTTGACCTAAATAAATTCAGAAAAAACATATTAAAAGTAAAAAAAAATTGATTTCAATTGGTATTTTAGTATAAATTTGTTATACAAATACACATTTGGAATTAATACTAATTTCGGTGGGTACATTGTTTTTTTAATTATTAGATATTGTTGGAATTTAGTGATGGGTCGACTTGGTTGGCTAGACCCGTTTGGGCCGACCTGGGTTTCCACTTAATGAGACGTCCATACTTAGTTAGAAGTGCGGATGTGGATAACTCTCTCCTAGTAGGAGTTGAGTTGAATCTTCTATATATATAAGACTCTTCCTCCTTACCCATAAGTTATATATTATTCACATTTTTGGCAATCCAACCCTAAAGAACTCTCTCGTCTTCAGCTCTTCTTCTAATAGAGATTTGGTTTTGCTATTAGGGTTCCATACAAAGCCCTAGGTCAATTGAGTGTGGATTGCATTGTGTGTGGTTCTACTAATCACATATTCTGACAAGGGATGTTTTCCGGTTCGATAGAGATTTTTTGTTGGAGATTTGGGTTCCTGTGCATCGAGGTATATGATCTAGGCCATTTACAACCTTCATTTGTATCAGAGCTACTACGATACATCTTCGTTGGATTGAGGTATGTCAAGAAACCTCGTATGATTAGCAACTTTGTTGCTATTTCTGTAGAAACCTGTTGTGCACGACCCAGCGCTGAACTGCTGCGTGCACCCCAGGCGCTGGGTTACTGCGCACGCTCCAGGCATTGGGTTGTTGTGCTTGCACACACGCCCCTTGCTTTTGAGATGCGACGCTGGGCTACTGCGTGCAAGCCCCTTGCTATTGGGTTGTTTCACGTGCGTCCTTGCTTCTAGGCTGCCACGCACGTCCCTTGCTTCTAGGCTGCGGCACTGGGCTGCCGCGTGAGTGCCCCTCACTGCTGGGCTGCTACGCGTGCACCCCTTGCTTCTGGCCTGCCGCATGTGCCCCTTTATTTTGGGCTGCAGCACTGGGTTGCCGCATGCGTCGCTTGCTTCTGGGCTACTGCACTGGGCTGTCGTGCCCCCTAAGCATGGGGCTATTACGTTGGGCTGATGCGTGCGCCCCGATCATACCTTGAAATTCCTTATTTGTTTTTTAAAGAAAAATTTATTTTGAATTTTAATTTATTTTCATGATTATATGAGGTTAACATGTAAATAATATTATAGTTAAGATTATTTTATTTGCATGATTATACGAGGTTAATGTGTAAATAATATAATGATTTAAGATTATTTTATTTACATGGTTTATTGAGGTTAACGTGTAAATAATATCATAATTTAAGATTATTTTATTTGCATGATTATAAAAGGGTAACACATAAATAATATCATTGTTAAGATTATTTAATTTTGCATTATTATATGACGTTAACATGTAAATAATATCCTAGTTGAAATTATTTTATTTGTTAGATGGGTTTGCATATTAAGGATTAAATGTAATATTAAAATTTTATTATATCTGTGATGATTAAGCATTATAACCTATGATCTAGTGTATTTTAATCTGATAAATAAAAAATTAATATTATTGTTTAGTCCTAGATAATGATGCAAATGCAATAATATGTGTATATGAGATGTTAATTATATGTTTCTTAATTATATATGCATTTTAATTGTAGCGATATAGCCACTAAGAGTATAGTAGTTGACCTAAACAAATGTGAGAAATTGGATGGTAAGAACTATGATGTTTGGCATAGGAAGATCTAATCTCTTCGATGAGTCTGAGGTCCTAGAGACTATCACATAGTCTAGCCTATCTTAAGGAGGGCACCACTGCCTAACGTCGTAGTGACATGGAGCTTTATCAGGCTTGGGCCAAGAAGGATCGTTGTGCACAATTTATTATGTTGAGTAGTGTGATCGCCCCTGGGTCGAGCGGGCCCTAGGTTGATTGAGTTAAAATGGAGTCGCCACCATCCAATGGGTCAGGGTGTGGATGGTCACCCATGGGTTTTATCAATTATTTACAAAATAGACCAAAATCATGAAATTTGAGTGGTCTGACCAGATTTCCAAGTAAGGGGTTTATTTGAGAGATGGGAAGGTATTAGGCACCCATCTACTCTCGGTTTAACCGGTTATCAGGTTTAAGAATTGTTTGGCTAATTATTTAAGTCTAAAACTAGACTAAACTTGAGAAAATAATATAGGAGATTTCGAAGACCCTAAATGCTTTAAAGGAGACCAAAATATAGCCTAAAATATCAAAAGAGAATAAATCTGAAAATAGGCCTAAGATGCATTAGTTCTAAGGAAAATAACCAAGAAATCTCTACTACAACTATAAAATTAAGAGATAACGAAACAAAAGATCTACATGTCAATGCAACATAAAAATATCATCTCAATTCATCATAATATTCAGATTCCTCAAAACATTCATGAAAACCAAATTGCCGAACAAGCATTTAAATTCATATTACATGAACAGTGACAATGATAATGATTAAATGAGAAATACCTGTAGCAGCCCAAGTTATTTTCTGCAATGCTCTCCTCCTGATTTGAACTCCTTGATGAAGCTCGGCTTAAGAATGCAATAAGTTCTTTTGAGTCTGATCAAACAGGGCCTTAGCCTGAGTTGGGTTTTTCCTGGTTTGGTTCGGTTTGGTTTATTGGGTTGGTTTTTTCTGAGTTTTTGGGTTTTTGGGTTCACTGTTATGTACAGACCCCGATTTGCTTTTTTTTTTTTTTGTTATACAGGGGAATAAGAAAAAAAAAACGAAGAGGAAATGAGGAATGGAAGAGGTATTGCCGCGGCATCAGCCGCGTCAGCGTGTGAGTGGGGCGGAAGAGAGGGAAGTGCTGAGTGACTGAGAGAGGGTTGAGCAGGAAAACAGGGGGCTAATAGAAGAAGAAGAAGAAGAAGAAAAAAAAAAAGAAAAGGAATGAGAGGGAGATATTATCAAAATGGGGTGAATGGGCTCTCGCCTGAGAAAATGGGGATACTGGAGGGCGTCGAAGGTGTTGTAGCTGGAAGCCAAACGTCTTTGGAAGGAGGATCGGAGGAGAGGTCAGATGGTGAAGCGCCGAATTGAATAGGGTTAGAAGATGTCGCCGTCACCGTCACTGCCGCCGACGGATTGGATTGAAGAGCAAGGGGATTAGGGTTTTTCCTTTTTCTTCTTAAGGCTCCGGTTCTTTTTGGAGAAGATGATAAATAGTTAAAAAAGAGGTCCTCTTAATTTCTCAAATTTTTCTTTTTAAAATAAAACCCTAAGCCCTGTTTGGATGGGTTTTCATAAGCCCAAAGATAAGAGTTTTTAGTGGAAAAATGGAGAAGGATCTAGAAGGTCCAGGAGGGGTTTTGAAATTGGAAGAAGTGGAAAAATGGAGAAGGATCTAGAAGGTCCAGGAGGGGTTTTGAAATTGGAAGAAAGTAGAATAAGACAAAAAGAAGTTAGGGTTTTTTTGAAATGAAAATTTCTTTTTGGGGAGTTTTTATTTAAATAACAAATTTTTTTGGATTTTCTTTGAAATATAGAAATCTAATTTGTTAAAATTACTTTTTGGAAGTTAAAGATATTTTTGTGTGTACACGTGGCAAGATTCTTTGCCACGCGTACACGACAACAATGTGCCACATCCTTAAGGACTGCCACGTGGAAAATAATTTTATGAAAATTCTCAAAATGACCCTACGACTGCCCGAACTCGGAATTGGGTGAATTCACAGTCGTTTTGAAGCTCTTGACTCGCAGAAATCAAATCTGAAATTTGAATTTTATTTTGACCTAAAAAATACCATTTGGACAAAAAAGCCTATTAGGGGCAAAACAGTCATTTTGTCTCAGAACTCAAATCTGGTTGATATGGTACTTGTTTGAAAGCATTTTTTGCTTTAGATTTTAGATTTTGAGTCGAAAATAAATTTCAGATAAGGCATTGAGTAGGTCGGGCCACCAGGGGTATTTTGGTTATTTTTGGGAGTTTTTGAGATTTCGAAGGAATTTGAGCGCATGGTAGGAGTGAGATTTAGAGGATGATTAGAAGTTGTCGATTCTCAAGCCAAGTCATCCAGAAACTGCAAAAACAGAGAAACTGCACATTCGTACAAATTAGGGTGTCTACAAGTAGTATGCATAATGACCTTATTGGCGAATTCAAAGCCTAAAAGACTACACTTGAGATGTGGAACGCACTGAAACTCACGTTTGCTGGTACCTCGGCTACCAGGTTACATGCACTAACAATGAAGTTTGAGACCTACAAGATGGCTCCCAGTGTGAGCATGGTTGAGCATCTTAGGAAGATGTTATCTATGATACGAGATTTGAAAGCCGCAAGGAATTGTCTGACAGATGAGTAGCAGATTCTCACTGTTCTGATATCCCTACCTGACTTGTGGGAGAACATGAGGCTCATCATGATGCGCAAGCGCAAGGGTAAGGCACCCCAATAGGGGAAAACAACTGAGAAAGCGCCTAAAGCAAACAAAGGTACCAATCGCCCTAGAGGGAAAATAGGTGAAAAGAAAGATGTGTTTAAGGTGATTTTCTACAACTTTGATAAGTTTGAACACTTCGATTGTGATTGCGCTGAACATAAGTAGATACGAATTGACCCAACCTGTAGCTATAACTGCATGGTTTGCACTGATGTCTTGTTTGCTCATTCTAGTCTTGATTGGATTGTTGAATAAGGAGCGAGCATATACATAGCAAGAGAGCAAGATGGGTTCCTAGATTATAGACGGATACCAATAGAGAGTCAGAAGATATACATGGGGAACACTACTAGCATAGATGTACTAGGAGTTGGTATGTACCTGCTGAGGATGCGAGAGACCGTCGTAGTGATGCTGCATGACATAGTCTATGAACCTGTCATTCGTCGTAGTCTCGTCTTAGTAGTAGAGTTACTTAGACTAGTTTTTTCTGTTATTTTCAGTAGAAATTGTGTCTCCGTTTCTTTAGAGTCGGTTTTATATGGTAGGAGAATTATTTCTGATGGTCTGTTTAAATAATTCGAGTAATACAAATTTTATTTCTTATTTGACTTCCTATGATGATGGTGATGTAATTATTTTTGATTCATTGAGATGGCATGCTAGACTAGGCCACATAGGGCTAGAGAGGATGAACCGATTGGCTAAAGCAGGTCTGTTGGGATCGCTTGCCAATGTTCAATTACCTGTTTGTGAGCATTGTTCAGCCGGTAAGTCATGTAGGAAACCATTTGATAAGACAGTGAGAGCAAACGTTCCTTTAGAGTTGGTTCATTCTGACATATGTGGACCAATCAATGTTAGGATCTGCCACGGAGAGCCCTATTTCATCACATTCATCGATGATTACACGCGAGATGGTTATATGTACTTGATTTCTCACAAGTCGGAAGCATTAGATTGCTTTAGACGCTTTGTCATATAAGTCAAGAACCAATTGGATTGACACATGAAGTGTCTCCGTACCGATAGAGGGTATGAGTATTTATCTAATATGTTTCTAGAGTTTTGTGAAGAAAAAGGGAAATCCATAGGCAATTGGCAATCCTAGGCACACCTCAGTAGAATGGTGTTCAAAGATAAGGAACCGTACTTTGTTAGTCATGGTGAGGTCGATGATGGTCCATGCGTCCCACCCATTAGTTTTTTAGGAGACAGACTAATGACTGTGACCTACATCTTAAACCGTGTCCTTATGAAATCAGTTCTAAGAACATCATACCAGTTGTGGATAGGCAAAACACCTGACCTAAATCACATGAGGCTATGGGGATCTACAGGTTATGTTCATGTGCCTTCCCACCAAAGAGGGAAGCTAGACAAGAGAGCCGTTAAGTTCATCTTTCTGAGATACTTAGAGCACTCTGAGGGCTACGTCTTTGTCTGTGAACAGGCTGACATGGTTCTAACACATATTGAGTCACGTGATGTGGATTTCATCGATGATGATTTCCTAAGCAGGAAGAGATCAGGGATGAATCTGGAGCTCTTCGAGATGAATGAACCAGAGTTGGGATCAACAAAGATCACCTCATATCCAAACACCATTGAGAGCGTAGGTTATCGATAGGATCCTATGGATTCTAAGGATACTGTGGATAGTGGGGGTGAATTACCACCTAGTGGGAGTGTCTAAGAGGACACGGATTCAAGCAATCCCATGCATAGAAGTAGTCATGGATAGATTCATCATCGTCATTTTACAGTTGGGGGTGAGTCATTCATGATTGTCACACTAGATGATGATGATCCTGGTTCATATTAGGAGGCGTTATTATCACCTGCTTCACAGAAGTGGATAACTGCAATGCAAGATGAAATGAATTCCGTGGAGAAGAACCAAGTCTGGGAACTTGTTGATCTTCCCCTTGACGCAAGACTATTGGAAACAAGTCGGTTGTAAAGGTCAAGCGCAAGACAGATGGAAGCCTAGAAAGATACAAGACCCATCTCGTCGCGAAAGGTTATATCCAGAGAGAGGGTATAGACTGCAAGGATACGTTCTCACCATTAGTGAGATTTGCCTCAATTCACCTTATCCTAACTATTGTGGCACATCTTGATTTGGAAATCTACTAGATGGATGTCAAAACTGCGTATCTTAATGGAGAACTAGATGAGAAGATCTATATGGATCAGCCAAAAGGTTTCATGGCCAAGCGGTATGTGCGCAGAGTTTGTATACTTAAACGCTCCTTATACGGCCTGAAACAATCATCCAGGCTGTGGTTTCTTCGATTCCATCGAGCTATTATAGAGTTTGGTTTCACGATGATCGAGGAAGACCACTACGTGTTTATAAACACCATGGTAGGAGCTTTATTATCTTGTCGTTGTACGTTGACAACATTTTAATAGCGGGGAATAAGAAGAAGATGATTATCACCACCAAAGAGTGGATTTCCTTTAGTTTTGAGATGACGGATATGGCTGCAGAAAATTATGTGCTAGGTGTTAAGATTCATAGGAATGGCACTAAGAGGCTTCTTTGTTTGTCTTATGAGACTTACATAAAGAAGGTACTTGAGAATTTTAGAATGCATGATGCTAAACCCATTGATACTCCTACCGAGAAGGTTACTTCATTGCATCTTGGTCTTTGTCCAGGGATAGAGGAAGAGAAGGAATAAATGGCTCGGGTTCCCTATACTAGTGCTATATGTAGTCCAATGTACGCTATGATGTGTACTCACTTGATATTAGTTTCGCGGTTAGTTTAGTTAGCCGTTACCAGAGAAACGTATTCTTACATACCTATGGGAGACAACATACTATATGCATTGCTTTCAGGAAGTATATTTTCAGCTACGAGGTTACTGTGATACAGACTGGACAGGTGATCTAGACAATCGAGAGTTGACGTTAGGATATACATTCTTGTTGTGTAAGAGCTCGAAAATAAAAATAAAATGGTAAATTTATCTTACATAAAGGGGTAGAATAGTTTAAATTTGGCATAGATTAATCTAGCTATATTCGGGGTTAATCTAATTAATATTTAAATAATATTAAGGAATTAGGCTTATTTTAATTAACAAAGTAACAAGTAATTCGTATGGGCTTAATTAAGGTAATTAGCTTAATGAGCTTAAGTCGTTCTCTTAATGCTCAAGGGATTAAAATAGAGTTAAATTCAGTAAAATTCTTGAAGGAGTGTTTTAAGTATTAGAAAATAGGAATTTGAAATATAAGAGGAACCCATATAAGCTTAAATAAAGGTATACTAATCCTTAGCACCTAAATAAGATAATATAAAGCTTCAAAGTGAATATAAACCTAGAAAACTATAGGATTTGGGGAGAAACCCTAGAAACAACTAGAGAAGACCTCAAACCAGCAAGAAGAAGAATATAGCATCAACAATTAGATCTGCAGCATAACATGTGAGTTTTTCTTTCAATTTTTTTGTGTATTTAGGTCTAATCTCATGTTCTATCATGGTGGAATTGTTTGTGTTGATATGTAATCCTTCCTCATGGTTCTACATATAAAACCTAATCATATTTAATCTGTGAATGTTAATAAGCATTGTTGAATTACACGAAGAAGACCCGTAGAGATTGATTTTAGATTTTTTCTTAGATTTGATGTGTATTGTATGTATTGTTAGAAGTTAATGTTGTAAACCTAATTCGAAGGAGTTTTGGACCCTAAACAACCCATAGAATTATTCCCTACCTTGATTGGGAGAAACCCTAACTTCAACAGACCTTAGGGTAGGCCAAAGCCCCTACCGAAGCAATTACTGCACAAAGAGGGTTCTCGGGTTGGTCTGCCGAAGACCTTTCGGTATACCGAACCCCTTACCAAACATACTTGGGTATTTCGACGGGTTGGTCTGCCGAAGACCATTCGGTATACCGAACCCCTTACCAAACATACTTTGGGTATTTCGACAGACACCAGGGCATAGCGAAGGGTGTGGCGAATCCCGAACCCCAAAAAGGAAAATGTTAGTTTTGGTCTAATTAGGTCATATGGGACCCACACCTAAGAGATTATACTTTCTGCATATTTTCCTATTTTAAGGTATGCCAAACCCCTACCGAAGGGTGTGCCGAACACCCTAATGATACATTAAACACAATAAGCGTGTTAGAATGGAGGAGTTGTACCTTTTTAAAGAATATATATGTGAAAGAAACCATATCATAATAATTTGACCTAACCACACCTCATCAAGATTAGTTTTAGCCTTGGACTCGGAACAAATAAGAAACAGCAGGAAAAAAGCTTCTAAAACCACCAATGCATGATTTATTATAAGAATATCTTGTTTGTATCAACATTGTAATGAGTATTCTCTTTGTTGTTGAACAAGAACTTATACGCTACATATATGCTAATTATCTTAATATAAATGGGAAGAAATACCTTTTATATAAAGGTATGATGTAAATATGCTATGTTGTGCGTTTATATTAGTGTTAACTCGTAAAAGATATGATAACGTAACTTAGTGCCACTAGAATGATAATCTTAGGTTATACATCATAGGCATACAAATAAGGATGAGCCTTCACCATATGTTTTTATATCTATTTATAATTATAATTAATGCATGAGTGTGTTACATATATGTGTATATACGTTAAATATGATAGTTTAGTTCATTAGAATGTGTCTTCTTGATGAATATATTATGTGTGAGCATGATATGCTATGTTGTGTGAATTGTATTATAATGAGCATGAATCTATATGAGTTGCATTGTTACTACTTCCCCGGGATGGCTGTGATCTATTGAATCGGTGCACATATGTGTAGCCAGAAATAGATACTGTTATGTACCATATGTGTTGTGAGCTTATTTTCCTTTGTGGGACTGAGTGTTTTTCACCGAAGGTGAAAGATGAGCTCTGTATTAGGACCTCAAGAGACTTATGGTAAGATGATAGGTGAGGGAGTGCACTCCTAATATGCTGAATCATGAGAGAGATAGGTTGAGGAGTGAGCCCTGTATGGGGGCTCCAAGATACAATTGAGTGAATTCTATTGGTAGATCATATTTTGGAAATGCTCCACTGGGGAGAGTTATAGGTGATGCCTTGAATATGTTCCCGTGATAAAAAAATAAGGCTTGGGGATTGTGCCCGATGGGTCGAAAGCCCCAAGAACTATGGTATGTACGTATAATAATATCCTATCTATGACCTTGTATGAGGAGGATAGTTCACAATGACATCTTGGACATACCAGGATTGATCGGATGTGGACATACACTATACAAATGCTAAATAGCATGCATCTACATTTTATACTGGTTGTGCATGTTTTTGGGTGATTGGTCTTGTGTTGATGCACTTGACTTGCATGTTATTATATAAAGTTAGGCATTGTAGAATTGTTTAGTTTATGGACTTGAAATACCTAAGATGAAACCATAGTGGGATGGGAGAGAATGATATATGTGGTGTGCTTACGTATTGCTTATAACTATGAGGTATTATCTATTATTTCTCAGTTATATTATGATATTTAATTATTTTCTCATAACATATGTATATAAGTTAATTCCCTGATTTGAAGGGCTTACTTATTCGAGCTTTCTGCTTATGTTTGTTCCTTAATATTTTCAGGTCCTAGATCTATACATCAGAGAGTTCAGCCATATTGGGGATAGAAGGGTAGAAGTCTAAATGTCTTTACTATTGTAGTTGAACTCATATGACTTAGCTAAACAAATTGTAATTGTTAATATTATTATTTATTAGAACAGATGTTGTTGCCGTCTCTTATGTTCTATATCACTTAGCCACTTCCATGTGGATATGGGGTGAGAGTTGCATTTACCAACCTTTAGGTTCTCCCAAGAAGAACTATAGGTTTGGGATGTGACATGTTGGGTGGCGGGACCATCTTTTGGAGTAGCAAGAAGCAAGTCTGTGTTGCGTTGTCCACTATGGAGTCAGAGTACATAATTTGTTGTGCAACCTTCCAGGAGGCCCTATGGTTGAGGCTATTCTTACAGGATCTTGGAGTCTTCAAAGCTGTCATAGAGCCGATCCCCATTTATAGTGATAGTATGACATCATTGGCATATACCATTGACCCCAAATACAATGGCAGGATTAAGCACATCGACATTCACTATCATTACATCAGAGACAGAGTTGCACATGGAGACGTGTCCCTTACACATATCCCTAC
>JAUPMG010060601.1:0-13540 GCA_031762675.1 Pachysandra terminalis | reverse complement strand
ATATATAATTGTTACATAACATTCTTTTTATTGAGTGCAGCATCTATAGGACCATTGCCAAGTACCGGAAGGAAGTAGGAGTTCCTGAACTAATTAGTCAGAGCTCCAGAACCATTGGGGTAATTTAATGTGATCATATATATATATTCATTTTGGGTAACACAGTATTATTTCTTATATTGGTTAGAATCAAAGTAGTTTTCTCTTTTGGTATTATATCTTATAATAGGCACTACATCGTGTTGAGCACAAAAGCTGGTTCAGAAGCTGGATCCGTGATGATTTGCTTGTATCTCGTGATGATTCGCTTGTATCCAAGATACAAGAATACAAGCATGCTCTAGTCTCTAGATCTGTCCCTTGTTTCAAACCATGTGACCCCTTATAGCATTAGGACGTATAGTATTCATTGTCTTATAATATGTCCTATAACATAAAGCAAGGTTTAAGGATTCTAGTTCCATATCAAAATCTTGTGTCTTTATATTTAATATTATTGGTTTAAGAATATTGGGGTTATTCAAGAACAGAAAAATCATGAAAAAGTTAAAATATATTGGTCCTTCTATTAGGGTTGATTCTATTATTCCTAATAATGAATCGGATAAATTATTATGTCTACAGTACCTAACACAAATAAGGACTGAAGTATTTAGTCCTAATATTGTTAGTGATTTTATTGCAATTTGTATTAATCCTATATATATTCATGTTGCCTTCTTTAGTCTAGGTTTTGAACCACAATGAAATAAGTTCAGGGGTTGAACAATTGGCTTTCAGGTTCATCTTAACACACTTTAGGCTTAAGTAGATTCAATAAATTTTGATTTGATCCGGGTTGCCCCGTGACTAGATGGAATTAATTGGTTTTGGATTCGGATCATGTTGGATCCGGCCCGAATCCAACCCGTTTACAGTCTTAGCTCTGACTAGCAAATGGATACCATAGATGGACTTAGACAAACACTGTTAAGACTGGAGCTCAACCCGGGCTGGGCTCAGGCGAACAAATAACTCTTATTTGTAGATTGTGGCCCGGCCCGTTGGAACCCCTATGCTGATCCAAACAGGTCAAATAAAAACAAAATAAATTATATCAGATGATTCAGATCTAAGCTAATGCTTGTGTTCGTTGTAATTTGCTGCCATCACAGTCTTGGAGTTCCGAGATTGATGAGATGAAAAAGTTGATAAACCAATTAGAGGCAAGAGAAAGGTAAGCATCACAGACTAACAGAGTTGTAATTTCTCTTTATACCTAAACAACTATAATTACCAAAAAAAAATATTAATTAAATTATTGAAATTCATCATTTTATCATATATAATATTATTATTTTTAATTATTCTCATGCAGGAATTTGGCTGGAGAAGAGTTATTATCGTTAGGCATGAAGGATTTAAAACAACTGGAGCGACAATTGAAGAAAGCCGTCGAACGCATCCAATCTAAAAAGGCAAAAAAAATTTATTCTCTCACAAAATATGACAGAAATAACCACCGATGTGTGGCTCAGCTGGTAGCAAGCTGGGCTTTAGAAGGCAAATCCGGAGGTAAGTGGAGTTCGAATCCTACTAAAAGCACTCGTGGCCAGGGATTTACCCTTATTGCTCCAGCCCCCGGACGTGGATTAGTCCCACACCCAAGTGGGTGTGGGGACGCCACGTGGTTAAGACCAAAAAAAAAAAAATATGACAGAAATAATATTATAAAACTGATAATTATTTTTTCACAGATCAATATTACAAAAAAAAAAAAAAACAATTATGGTCCAGATAAATATTACAAAAAAAGGTTGGCCATTTGATGAAAATTTGTTTGTTTGACTTTGACTGATGGAATAATTTTAGTTATTTTGGACAGAGAAGCATCATCTCGGAGCACCTCAGCTATTTAAAGACAAGGGTGAGATTCATACTTAATCTAATTATTTTGGAAATTATATTATTTAAATTCATAGAGCTAACTTGCTATTTTTTTTTTCATAAAATAGCAAAGAGCTCTGCAAGAGGAAAATACGCATCTTGAAAAACTGGTAAGGGTCTTTGACAAAATGGTTTTATTATTTTTATTAGAAATGAGCGTATAGATAAAGCTATTTATTAATTAATTTACTTGTTTTTGTTACATTGGGAGATAAAGCTACACATGGCCAACACAAGTTAAAGACATGAAAAGAGTCCTAGGCATGCGAATGTTGATGAAATGCAGGTTTGTTCAGAACTGGAAGGACTTCACAACCAATACAGTGCCATACATGCATCAAGTATTCTGCTATAAATTACACTATGATCGATAATTTAAGTAGTAGTTCTAAAGTATTGTACTGTACTTTTCTTTGTTTTTTGCTTTTTCTTTTGGTTGTTGCTGATCTTCTACTTAAAGTCAAATAAAAATAATAAGAAAAAAATCTACTTTTATATTTAATATGGCATCAGAGCGAGAGCTCGAGTGTTCGAATCTAAAGGTATGTGTTTGTTCTCATATAAATGTGTTGTTGCTGTGTACCGTCTGTGGTTACCACGGTGCACTATGTTATCCAACATATGTATTGTTCTCGTGCGATAGAGATGTTGAACCATTTGATATAGAATGTTGTGCCGTTCTAAACCAGCTTAGCATTTAGATTAAACTGTGTTAACACAACATAACCTGGAGAGCATATCATTTAGAATATGGTATTTAGAGCAAAATTGGTACATGCACGAATACACGCCACACATAACTGACCATACGAGTCTCGTATTCAATTGACGATCCAACTATCACGCTCTCAAAATGATATACATCCTTCCAAAAGGCTTTTTCTTTTAAGAAATTATAAAATATTAATATTACCTTTTACTACCTTGTACAGTGATAAATAAAAGTTAAGTGGAATAGTATTTCAAAGATAAAGTAAAAAAAAAATTAAATTTTTTTTAATAAGGATAAAATGTTATTTATTTATACTTATAAAGCTAACATTGTTCAAAATTAATGAGTTTCAACATATAACTTGGTGGTCCTCACTTGGAACAAAAAGCAAACAATTTTATTTTATTTTTTAAAAAAAAATTGTGAGAGAAAGTTGGACAACGTTACTCCGAAAAAAAGAGGAAATGCGCATCCAGGGAATCGAACCCTGGTCAGTACCGTGGGAGGGTACTATGATACCACTACACCAGATGCGCTTGGTGGTTGTTTAATTTGATCTTTTTACTATACTCTATTTGACGAAACATGAGCAACTGCTGTAAAATATCTTTCTTCGTTTGCTTGAAATAACTGAGAGCGCCCAGTAGACAAAAAAAAAGAACAGTTCTTATATGAAACCACTCTTTTGGAACCTGAGTAGGCCCAGTAGAAAAAAAACAAAAAAATACAAGTGAACAAGTCCAGGTGTGTAAAACACACAGATAGTTAAGTTGCCACATCAGTAATTGACCATTAGTTCACCATTATTGGTGAAGCTACCCCCATATGACTTAACATGCTGACATCTTAAGTTTTTTTTTTTCTTCCTTTTATCAAATATGGTTGGAGAAGAGAACCTTTCCATCCAAGTATTCCAAACCCAACCCATAAGGGTGAGGTCATCTGGCAGTCACTCCAGCGAAAATAACTGGAGGTCCTAAGTTCGAGTTCCCGGGCTATCTGATATAAGGCTCTTGTGGGTGGGGTCATATATTTGGAGTTTAACCCTATTCTCACAAAAGAAAAAAAAAAAAGGTATTCCAACCCCGGAAGGCCACCTGGAAACGTCTTGAGACTCTTGACCATGGATGTGGGCTCCATCACTTCTGGCAATTGAGAAGTACCGATGTTCCGTTCCACTGAATACGGTCAAATTTTTTGAGGGGTCCAGAGATATAATAGTAATTTTATTTATATTATGTTTAGCCCTAATTATAAGGTATTTATTTTTGCTTTCGTGACTGTTATTTGTAACACATTATTTCTAAGATTTGAAAAATAGTAAAACTAAGTGTGCATCCGTAGACGTAGACAAAATTTGCTGAACGATATAAGTCTATGATATTGTGGGCTTGATTTCTTCTTCATCATTTTATCTTTCGTTTTTAACATTGTAAGTATAGAACGAAAAAAAGTATCTTCGGATCTCCAAAGGCCGAATAATAGGCAGGCTATAGCTACCCCGCACGCTCCGTCCCGTAACATTTGGCCTTTTGATATGCAAATATTTGAATAAATAAATCTGGTGCGAAAGGAAGCCTTCCACTAACCCAACAAAAGAAACTAGGACAAGGCGTTTGGTAATGTATGTAGTAAGCAAATGGGTTGGCGAATCTATTGTTTCTTGGTGTCTCTACCGAAACTGAATGATGAGATATTATTGTTTTTACTACTGTCATGTGTAGAGATGATGTGGCTAATTCAGATTATCAGATTAGAGATGATGTGGCTAATTCAATCTCTCCACATAACAAAACATCTTGTCCCATAATAGAGAACTGATGACACCTGTAAATTTCTTTCTCTTGTTATAATAACCTAAGTTACACAATTTGTGCAAAGTGGGAGGGGTTTGGAATGTCCCTAATCTGCGGATTTGAAATTCGAATCCGTGGATTATAGTAATAAGTTTAAAAAATGAGGTTTTTTTTGTAAATTTTTAAGATTTTATAAAAATATAAAAATATGTGAGTATTATCCTAAAAAAAAGATTATAAAACGTGGATTTTCTTGTAAATTTTTTGAGGTTTTTATAAAAATATACGAGTTTTATTTTGAAAAAAATATAAAAAACTTGAATTTTCTTGTAAACTTTTGGAGGTTTTTATAAAAATATATAAATTTTATTCTGAAAAAAAAAATTAGATTCAATTAATAGAAGGTTAAATTGAGATATTTTAAGTATTATGTCATTTCTCTTATATATATAGTTGAGCATAAAAATGTCTTTATACATTAGATATAGTTTGTATATATATATACAAACATTCTGTAGGTGCTCTGAATCACAAGTTATTTTAAGATTTATAATTTGTATATATATATATATATATATATACAAACATTCTGCAGGTGATCTGGATCACAAGTTATTTTCAAATTTGACGCTCTCGCTTTTGCTTTCGCTCTTACACCTGCCGGCATTATGGTGACTTAGATAATAACAATCGATCATCAGATTGGCCAATCCACTTGGCAAATTTTGACGAGTGCCATTATTAATTACAGATTAAAAATATTGGAAGCTGAAGTAAAGGAAACTTCTTGGGACAGTGAGATAAACCAAACAAATTCTATGCTTTTTACTCTTTTTTGTTTGAAGCCAAAGACTTGGACGTCTCAACTCTCAACCGTTGTTTCATAATTAATGCTCCGATCGTCACCTATATAACTCTTCTTCACCTCTGGTCGATAGAGAGCTCTTCTAAGTTGCAAAAATGGGATGTTGGAATGGTTCAATCAAATCAAAGTTCCCCAAAGTGCTAGGTCCTTTAATCTGATTGAGCCGTGCCAATATCATGTTGACAGGGATTGCTTTACTCAACTTTCTTGGAAGGTAATGACCATTACTGAATTTATCTTCAATTCCTTGTTGCAGTTGTTCTACTTCTTATTATATTTATCAATTATATAAAATTAAGATACTGTAAATAAGATTAATTTTTTTCCCTTCCAACACCACTTTCTCATGTTCTTCCCAATTCCATGAGTTGGTTGTTTAATCTGTCTTAAATTTATTCAATGACTTGCTTAAATAGCTTATATTGTTCTTTATGGTGGATCTTTCTACAGTACAAAAGTTTAAGGCAAAATCCAAGGACCTGGAATCTCAGATCCCCCAGAAAGATATTCTCAAGTCTTCAATGGTTTCTCAATTCCCACATATTATGCAAAACGATAAAGCTGCAGGACAGTCATGTAACTAGCCAAGTCTTCAATGGTTTTTCACCATATGAAAGTGTTTGGTGAAATGAAAAAGCTGAAATCATTTGATTAAATTAGATATTTTGCATACTTCAATGGGACTAATTAGAAATTTGGGTCCTCCCAACTCCTTTTTTCTCCATTATTAAGGCTTAGCAACCAACAACCAACAAGGGCCCCCCAAAACATTGAAAGGAGAATTACATACAATAAAACCTGATTTACAATGTTGTGAAAGGCAGGTGCAGGACCACTCCACATTTATGGAGAACCAGAGGAGCAAAACTACTCCCATGCAAAGGGAAGTGTTTGTGGGGTGCCCTCATTTTCGTAAGACCCATCGGGCCGCACTTGAAATATCTCCTGGTATTGGAAGTTGCCATTGCTGGCTTTAGGAACCAAATCCAAACCTGCAGACTCATCATCCCCCATGTCCTGCCCACAAGAGGACTGACTTAGATCATTATCATGCAGGGCCGGGACTAGGGACTCGGCCTGGGGGATCAGGTCAGGCTGCTGCTGCTGCACCATGTGGCCTAAACCGATCCCCAAAGTCTGACTCGGCAGTGTTGACAGAAGAGAGAGAGCACGATCGGAGCCGAGAACTCGTGCGAACCCATCACTGATAATTTTCCGGCTGCCACTATCACCTTCTGATGAGGAAATGGTATTGACAAGTGGCTGGCAGGTTGAAGCTTCGGAGGCTGTTTGACTTCCGATTGTGGAGCTGTTGCCATGCAAGAAAGGGAATTGCTTCCTTCCATTGTTGCGGTAAGCTGGCCACGATTGGCTAAATAGATTTTGTTTGTCTACTAAGTGCAGCTGTTGGTGACGATTATAAAGCGCAGTAGTGTCTTCCACAGGTTTGACACCGCCGGTCCAGGCATGTCCGCTTATCGTAGAGGTCGTTGCATGAATCTGGGGACTAGGGAATGACAATAATTTGGTACCTGCAAGGAAAAACAAGGTCAAAATCCAAAGAAACTAATATGCTTCTATGCAGAACACATCGAACCGGATAACAACCCAAAGCAATAATGAAAGTAATGCAAACACAAAATAAATCAAGAACCAGAAACACAGATTTACATGGAAAACTCTTGCTAGGAAAAACCATGGAGATGCAGAAATCCAATATGAAGCAAAAAACGAGAACATTACAGAGATTTTTCTCACACACCACTCCACTCACAAAAACCGTTTTTTGAAACCCTAATAGATTTAGGGTTATAACAACATTACAGAAGGATATAATCTGAAAATACCCTAGTAATGACCAGACCAGAAGCTGGATCTTACAAACCATCAGACTCCACACTTCAACACATCCAACTTCATGCCTATAGCTATTCTGAAAGTTCAAAAAGAAATTATGACGATGCCAGTACTATCTTCTTGGAAGCAAGCAAAAGCAGACACTGGAAAGACCTTATTGATTAATTTTTTTCTTTTTTTCGGCATAGGATTGTGGTTAAAATTTGTCCTTGCGGATCGAGTCAACTCATCCACTAATGTTTTGAACTCGGATTGAATAATGAATAAAATGGTGATTTCTAAAATTAGAACTTGCTCTAAACAAAAATACAAACCTTGGTAATTGGATAAAAATCTTCCGGAACTTGTGAACAAGGATTCTGGTTGAGGCTTCCTTCGGCGTCGGTTGTGTCCGTCAAGACGTTTCCTGCAGCTTCTCTTTACCTCATCAAATTCCACCAGCAAATGGAACCTATGAAAAGAGCGATAATGGTGAGAAATTTCAGATATGTCAAAAATCGAATGACCCTGAGGAACGACATACAGAGTAGATGTGAGAGAGAAAAGCAACTGTTTACCAAAGAGCAAAGGTAAATCTAAATATAAGATTTCCATTATGCTTAAATGCAAAAGAAGTATTTGAAAAGAATTGCTCCGGATTGTACTTCTTTAGTTTGTAGTACTGATATCACAAAAGAATGAAGTCACTTTCCACTTGTTGAAGCTTCTAGTTTCTAGGTACAAATCCATGGCTTATATAGTTTTTTACACACACACACAGACAGTCTCATTGCGGGAAAAAATCCCATATTCCAAGTAAACAATAGCATTTTAGAATTTTATCGTGTACCGGGTAGGCAAGAAACCCTAGATTTCTTGAGATGGCTTACCTATTTAATTGACATATCTTGACTACTAGAAGATATATAAATGGGATAGAAGAGATGCAATTAGATAGGTTCTGCAGTATCTCTTGGCTTACACATAAATACAAATTTGCCATTAGTTTCTGTGGGGAACTTATAAATCAGGAACATGAAATCGTAGTTATGCATGATATTATCAATTATTATGTAAAACTTTCTCGCATTTAAAAGAAATTGACAGAAAGATATGAATTGTAGTGCCAAATCCACCTTTCTTTGCATTGAAGTTTTACTAGGGCATAAGCAATATATTAGAAAAAGATAAAAATAATAAAAGATTGCTAAGAAAGAAAGATAAAACGATGAAGAAATCAAGCATACAAGGGCACAGATTTACGTGGTTCAGCAAATTGTGCCTACGTCCACGGATGCACACCCAGTTCTACTATTCTCCAATCTCAGAATAATATGTTACAAAGGGCAGACACGAAAGTATGAATAAATACCTTGTAATTAGGGCTAAACATAATAAAAATGAAATAACTATTATATCCTTAGTCCCCAAAAAAATTCGGGTTCCAATGCTAGCAGATCATCAATAATTCCCGGTTGCCCCAGTAGCATCAGTCTCCACATAACAACAAAGATGGCATCCTCCAAAATGTATATTGGTGTTAGAAGGAAAAAGAATATTTCCCAAGGGAAGTCTGGGGACTTCTGAAACAGACTTTGTTCTTATATCAATTTCGAGTTTTTCCAATTTCAAACTATCCTCCATTAACATGTAAAGATTTTCTTTTGAGGCCGAAAAGGACCTTTTTTTTCTATTGGATTTTGGTTCATCATTTGTAACCCTCTTGTATCCATATCGAAATCCATCACAAAGGGTGACGAACTCAATCAGTGCAAACGAAATTAGAAAATAAATTCAGGTAAAAAGAAAATAGGATGTGTTTCTGCGCATATAGTTATCTTATAATGATATATAGAGATCAAAATCCATTGACCATCTAATCAAACGAAAAAATGAAAAAGGCTATTAAAACCTGATAAAAAATCCTAAACTCTAATCCCTTGTTCAATTTATTTAAAAAATTTCTATGATTTTTGACTGATTTTCATGATTTTTTCCGGCCCCCATCGACCCTAAAAGCATGTTCCATGCACATAATACTTTAACCTATCTTTGGAAATAAAAAAGAAAACATGAGTCTAATTTTAAGACAAAAATACATTTTTCTTTGTGTTTTTATAAGATAGGTCACAATTGATGCGTCTTATTTTTCTTCGATCTTTGTAGTCTTATCTACGTTAGCGACACAAAACCATATCAAGCCATTAGTTACAACTAATCCACTCCTCCATTAGAACCCTGTAACTCTATACCAAGAAAAGGAAAAAGGAAAAAAACAAAACAATAAAAAATTAAGATCAAACCAATTACTCACAGCAGCTACTAGTTGCAGTTCCAAGCATCCTGATGAAGATAGAAAAGCTAACAAAGTACTTCAATTCATCACAAGCATACTTGTAAAAGTTACAAAATTGGCCAACATTTGAAGCAACCAGAATTTAAGCATTATTAATTAATTAATTAATTAATACCTGCTACACTGTTGGCAGAACCGTTGCTCCTGACCACCGACCATCACATTGGGGCTCTTAGAATGGAATTCACAGACCTTATGTTTCCGATGATATTCCCGGCAGTTACTAAGGTCCGACTTGCAGCCGTCGACCAGACACGACACAGTCTGAGTTCCATTGTTAGGAGCTCTAGCCCTCTTCGAAGATCCCGATGGTGGTGAGGGTGAAGCCATTGTTGAGAGCTTGTTGGGGTTCTTCCACTTTTCCACAAACTCCTCCCCGAAATCCCCAAATCTCCCAAGCTTCAAATCCACAGAACAATCGCCTCTGGATCTATGCCCTCCTGAGCTACTCGACCCAACAATGGAAGCTATGTGGGTAATAGTTTCTCCTTCCAATTCAGTTAAACCCCAAGAAGGTCTCTTCAAGTCCCAGTCCATAGAACCTTTTTTTTTTATTTTTTTTTATTTCATTTCTGTTCTTCTTCTTTTCTCTTTCCTCCCTTACAATTCTACCAAAACTCAGAGAAATAAAAGTAATCAATGTAACCAAAGATTAGAGAAACGAGAGAGAAAACCAGGAAATCAACAACCCAGTTCACAGAGATTGCAAATAACCCTAAAGGAAAAATTAAGTGTTATTTGAAACAAAACAAGAAAAATCAAGAACCCATATTACAAAATGTAACTTCCCTATAGTCAAATTGTAGAGAAAACTCATAAGGAAATTGGAAAATTAGAAGCTACCGTGTGAAGAGGGAGATTTGCAACATCAGTGAGAGTGTTCACAGACAAATGTAATAGAAGAATACTGATTTGGGCTTTCCAGATATTCATTCCCTGACAAAGATTCCATTTTGGAAGACTGCAACATAAAAATAAAAATTTGAAAAACAGCAGGGGAATATAAACGTGGGTGTTGTGGGTTTTATATTAAGAATCAGTCGGACTGGCAGAAAAATATATATTATATAACAAAAAGATCAAGATGAGCTGCCAACAAAAAATAAAATAAATAAAATGAGAGAGAGGAGAGAGTAAGAAAAACGAAGCGGCAGGGAACGAGAAGAAAAGTAGAAAGCATGAGGGGTTGTGTTTCACATTTCATGGCATGTTCCATTTCTTTCTTTCTTTCCTTTAGACTATTGTTAATCTTCGATCTTTTAACTCTTATCTTGGGTTGGAAATTGGTAGTTGGATTTAGATTTTTTCATGCCTAACCCACTTTTTGCTGCTATTTATTTTTACTACAGTGGCTGGTGAATAATGCCAATCATGTGCATTTAAAATATTGATTGGACCATAAGACACAACATACTCTTAATGTTACATCTTGGATCAAAATAAACTGTGTGAAACCAACTAAGTCGAAAGTACTGATGATCCCCTAGCACTTATGTCAGTCAGGCTAATTTAAGGGAATTTTTTCACATTTTTGTAGCTGTTCTTTAGAACACATTACTTAGACTTCTGGAGAATAATAAAATTGGGTGTGCTATTTGTGGACATAAACACAATTTGTTGAACCACGTAAATATTTTTTATTTTTTATTTTTAACAAACATATGGACTAAAATTTTAATTTTTCAATGTACTACTACTGCCTTTGGCTTTAATTTGAGGTCGAAAAATTAATTTCATAACACACGTGTCTGTATGTGTGTGGTTAGTCAAACAACTTATTTTGTTCCCAAGTGCATATCTAGGACATTGGTTTAGAGCCCCTTATATTTTATTAAATGTGAATCTTCCTATTAGCTTTTAATAAAATCTAAACTGAATATGCACCAAATCTATAGGACTTACAATTGAATTTTATTATGTGGGAACTGAAGCTACTGAGGTATCTGAGAAGTACTGATGATTAAGTCTCGACTCCACCGATTGAGTTCGGCTGCGAGCTTGTCGAGGGTTGTAGGGATCCAAGTCATTAGAATGCCGAGTGAGTACGGGAGCGGAAGTTTGAGAGCGTTATATTTTGAAAATAGCTTGCATATATACATACAAATTATAATTTATGTATAAAAATATTTTAATTTTTACTTTTATGCTCAACCACGTATATAACAAGAGAAAATAATACGAAAAATATTTTAATTTAACCTTATTTTCGGTATAAAAGAGATCCATTTTTATATTTTTATAAAAACCTCAAACAAATTACAAGCAAACCCCTTTATTTTTACAGTTTTACTCCAATCGGCATGCTAGAAACAAAACCCCTCAAAAATTACAAAAAAAAAAACCCATTTAGTTTTACTGTTTTAATCAATCCGCATTTGAAAAGTCAAATTCGCGAATTTGACTTTTCAAATCCAAAGATTGTGGACATTTTTTAGCTCACTGATCCATGTTCTGAGCGTAAAAATGCTCCCTAAGCCCACGGATTGTGTGACCTAGGTAGGGACACCCCCGATTTGAAAGATGCGAAGGTAAAATAATAATTTTATATAATAATTTGTTACCCCTATGTAGGAGGGAAAATTTTGAGATTAAAAGATGCTATATGACATGATTTTACAAGGTAGACCTCATTTAGAGAGAAGATTTTTCAACTCTAAATAGAATTTTTTATTTTGAGAAAATGGGTCCCACAAAGAATTATTCAAATAAATCTTTGATAATTCTTATTAAATCATGAGAATTATCTAAATTAAATCTAGATGATTTTTATAAGAATTATCTTCAAATCTTGATAATTTTTATTTACATCATCAAACCAAAGAAAGAAAGATCAAAGAGAAGAACTTTGAAGCCCTGCATTCAAGCATGAAGAAAAAGTTCTCAATTTTGAATACTCTGGAAGATCCAAAGATCTACATTAAAGTTGAAGCTTTGAAACTCATATCTTCTATAAGTCTACAAGAAGACTTGGCAACAAATTTTTAAGATTTCGCTCATAAAATCCATCAAATCTATCACCATATTAATCACTGCAAAAGAGATCAATAAAGATAAAATCCAATCCAAGAATAAGTTGTTGTTGTAGCCTTTGGATTAAGAACCCTAAAGAGAAAAATTGATTTTCTTGTTCGTAAAATCTATCAAATCTACTGTTCTTTGAATAATAAAATCTAATGTGAATCCGTAGACATAAACAACCTTACCAAACCACATAAATAAGAATCTTATTTTCTTTCTATGATTCTTTTCTTTGGCATTTATAACTTCACGAGATCTATCTTCCTTTCTACTCAAACTTTAAATAAGTAGTTACATTATTAGCTAGAATTTGAGCAGCATTAAAAAACTCAGCCTTGTGATCATCTAGAATTGTATAAATTTCTCGAGTGGACGTTTGGTACTGATTTAAAAATGGTGTTTGAGAAACAGATACTTATATTGATGGGACTTGGGAGAGGCTGAGGAGCAGACAAATTAAAGCGTATTGGTGCAGCAGAAAGTCTTATTACGCACCAACAACTACCAAGGAGAAGGTAAGAAATTGAAGTGTGATTCATTGATCTAAACCGCTCTTAGATAGAAATGTACTCATGCATTTAATTTCAGTTTCGTACAAAAGCATATATATTTTCTATTATGTAGAATGCAACTCAGGTTGGTTGGGTTGGGCTAGGTTGAGCGTAAATCCAAGCCCACATTTTAGAGGAGAACCCTTCGAACTTGACATTCAAGCCAAGAACAGGTTTATATGCCCATAATTAGAGCTGTTAATGGATCCAATCATGATTTAGTAAAGGATTTCCAATCCAATAATCCAATAAAATATGATCCGATTCGATCTGACTTTAATTGGATCAAATTTGTATATAGGTTTCATGGATTCGATAAAAGTCCGATCCGATTCTATCTGTATGTACATATATAAATATACACAATGTATATATATGTATGTATATATAATACTGGGTGACTACAAATATTAAACATATAATTAGAAATAAATCATTAATTTAAGATGTTTTAAAAAAATATTAAATATTAAATATATA
>JAUPMG010060580.1:0-13541 GCA_031762675.1 Pachysandra terminalis | reverse complement strand
AACGGCATTTAAAATGAGGGGGTATTTAAGTCAAAAATGAAAAAAAGGTTAACTCATTTAACAGTTGTTTTCTAATAGGGAGGCCATTGTTGTTTTTGAAAGGTGAAGGGAGGTCTTTGAAATTTGAGCATACCTCAAGGGAGGTATGTGTAAATTATCCTAATTTTTTTATATAATAATATAAAACCTCGGTACCTAAAACCAAGGAACTTAAGGAAGACCACTCCAAAAGTGCACATTATGGGGATCATCTTCAACTTGTAGCGACTGCACCTTTCAATGGCCTTCCTGAGCACCTCAGTATGATTATTTCGTTCTTTCAACTTTACTACCAAGTCATCGACATAATCTTGCACCTCCTTGTGCATCATGTCATGGAATATGGCGGTCATTTCCTGTTGGTAGGTGGCGCCAACATTCTTTAGGCCAAAAGGCATAACTATGTAGTGAAAGTTTCTTAAGGGTGTGGGGAATGTCATCTCACTATAAAATACATGGTCTTTCCCAGCGGTCCAAAATTGCCGGGAAATATATTCGGACCACCGTGGAAACAATTCTCAGCAGTCCAGTGAACCCCCAATAAATCCCTCGTCGCGGAACGAATTATTAGCAGTCCTCACGACGGTTTACCTTCTGACTCATATAGGCTTATAGATGAGCTCGTCTCCTTCTCTTTAGCGTTGACCTTTGAAGGGAGTAAACCTGAAGCTTGGGTCATGGTCTTGATCTTGTTTTTCTGTTTCGTCATTCCTTTGCTATGAATCAATGAATATAAGACTTGGTCTCTAGTGGAGTCGAAATAATGTTTAGGGTTTGTTTGTGAAAGTCACCAAAGGTGATATGGCTGATCCAACAGAAGCCCAAGTCAATTTCTTAACTGTACCCTGTCTTCAACGGAACAAAAAAATAAGATCAAAGAACTGTTAGTACTCGATTAGTTAAAGTAAACGAAAGGGACTAGTGATTTAGATTTAGAGCTTCATGAGCAAACGTAAGAGTTAACGTTTTAATGACCTCGGAAATGAGAAATGCGTTGCTATTTATAGCAGACACAAGGAAAACAACTTTTGTTTAGTATCCGGTAGGCCGTTTTCAATAGCGTTTTAACGTTACTAGAAGTAATCATGAGTGATATCTCTTGTTTTTTAGGTGGACCAATCAAAAGACGTGATACGAAATTGCACCTATTGCCATTACCTAGGCATGACAATAGACGTAATGTGTACCAGGACTTAAGGTTTGTGAATATCATGCCCCTCCTAACCTTGTGTCTCCTAACTACCCTTGTACATGTTGTTTAGGCGTGGAGTTTGTCACTCTTGCGTTGCGGTCTCTAGCAATTTGGGTAAAGGTTGTCTTGTCTTCTAGCACATCCTCCTTGGGGCTTTCCCTCAAAGGGCGTGAGATCTTGAGTACTTGGTTGGTAGAATATTTGTCTAGATGTGTGATAATGGGATCAAACAATTTCATTCTTGTTTACCCATTCATGGGGTTCGTTGTAGGCACACCTTGTAGGCACACCTTATTAATCATGGCGTGCCCAAGTTGGGGTGTCGCCATGAGCATGCCGTGCCGCACAGTTTCCCTACTTAGGCGTCGTTGTCAATGTATTTCGATAGCATGGTTAACCCAACGGGGGTGTCGTCATGGGTACCTTTTAGCTCATGATTAGCCCTTTCATTGGTCGTTACCAATGGTACACTTTGATAGCATGGTTAACCCAATGGGGGGGTGGGGGTGTCGCCATGGGTACCTTTTAGCTCATGGTTAGCCTTTTCATGGGTCATCACCATTGGTACGCTTTGATAGCATGATTAACCCAACAGGAGATATCGTCATGGATACCTTTTAGCTCATGGTTATCCCTTTCATGGGCCATTACCACTTATATGCTTTGATGGCATGGTAAACCCAACAGGGGGTGTCGCCATAGGTACCTCTTAGCTTATGTTAGTCCTTTCATGGGTCGTCACCACTGGTACGCTTTGGCTTTGGTGAGTCAACATGCTAGGTGGCGTTGTAACAACATGCCATCTGTCTTGCCATTATCACTCTTTACATAACTTAAGATATAGCTAATCATTATTTGAAGTTTCTACACTCAAACGTTTAGTATGTGAAACATCAACATTTGAAGTAGTAATAGTTGAAGTATCAATATTTGATAAATCAGCACTTGAACTCGTAATGCTCGAGGCCTCAACCATCAAACTTTCAATAAAAGATACTTCGGCAATAAAAGTTTCAATTCTTGAAATATTTGGAAGATCATCATCAATATCTATAACAGGAATGGAGGAAAGAGAAGCCCCAATGGTAATAGAAGTTTCAAGAGAAGCAATAATATTAGGAGTAATTTTTGAAATCTTTGAAGAAGTAGAAATAATTGGAGAAGAAGAGGGAGCTGTGAGAGGATTCGAAATAGGAGAAAAAAATTTCTCCTCTTGAATTTGAGCGTCTTCTGGAATATGCTCTTCATCCTCTCCCTCTCCTTCCTCTACTTCTTCTTCATTACTTTCTTCAGAATCTAAAGTTTGAAGTGAAGATTTTGAAGATTCCACAATTTTTTGAAATGGCATTTTCTCTTCAGCTCGAGTTTTCTTAGCAGCTTCGTTCTGGGCATTGTATTTGGAAAATTCATTAAGTAAAGAATCATATCGCATATTCTTTGTGCTTGGAAGACCAACGTTGGCCAATCCTCTCTCAGCTCGCATTCTATTTATAACCTTTTCAAGCTTAATTTGGCATTCTTCGAGAAAGGCAGGAGTATGCTTATCTACAATCTCTTAAGGAGCATCTTGATTGGTCTTAGCAAGTTCCTGCAAATCATCAAGTCTCAAAATTAGGTTATAAACATAAGGAAGAAGAAAAGTATTTAAAAGTGCATATTACCAAAGTTAGAGCATTTCTCTTCGAAGAATGCTTAGCTACTTCAGCATTTGTGAGAAGTTTTGTTCTTGGAGCTATAAGTTCTTCTTTTTTCTTGCCTTTCTCAAGTTTGGCTGAAATTCAAGATAGAAAGTATAAACATCAAAGATACAAAATATGAGAAATATATTCTCGAAAGTTACCTGGTGAGGGTGCCTTAGTAGATGAAGTGCCTTTGTCTTTAGGCAATACAACAGCAAGAGGAACAGGGGCTTGTTTCTTACTTCCAATATCCTGATAGTAATGACAATTACTATTTATAATTGACAAAATTAGAAGAATTCAAAGACAGAGTTATAAAGTTCTATTCTTACAGATTGCGGCCTCTTCCCCGAAACTTTATCAAAAACAAAAAAATATACTCTTTTGAAGCTTGATCATCAGAAATTTTCAAAGGAGGGGCAACTGAAGATTTACTCTTGTCCTCGGAGGCCTTCTCATCAGAAGATTTTCTTCTAGAGGATCAAGTTAATTTTCCAGTTCCTTCTCCTTCTTGAGGAATATTCTTGTGAGAACTCGAAGCAAACTCTCTGATTGAAGAATCTGGATAATATATATAAGGAGTGGGAATATAGATACCTTTCGAAGGCGCAATTGCATTACTTTTCCTAGAAATAGATTTAAGACTTGTATCTTGGAAGACTATCGCTTGCTCGGAAGGAACAGCTTCACCCTTTGGAAATTTATCAAATTCAACTAACAAAAGCTGTCAAAATTTATCCCAAGACTTAGAAGATCCAGCTAATCTCGAAGAAGCTGCGACGATAGCATTATTAAAAGCTCAATGGCATTTTAAAGCTTTTGAGATTACAAATCTTCTACCTACCTACCTCACGAGGAGAAGGAATTGCAGCAGGAATCACTTTCGGGACAGTTTGATCAAATCCGAACTACCTTAAAACCCTTTGAGGATTGTAATGGAAGGCACTTGCGAAGCTAGCTTTAACCACGCCAAGGACATAACCATAGTGAATGGTTACTAAGTAGATTTTGAAGAACTTTGAGTGAAAACGGAAATCCGAAACTGGAAAGAAGGAATCCTCAATATCAAAAGGAATTGAACAGTTAGTAAACCCAATCTTTCAAAGATAAGGTATTTACAAAACTCATTCTCCTAATCTAAAACATCAACTAGGGCGATATTCCTATCAGGAGGATGATCAGCCCAGAAAACATAACGAGAATTCGAAATACTTGTATTTAGAATTACAGTATTTGGGAAAATCTCAACTGGAGCATATTTCGGATAACGCTCCCGAAGAAAAATCTGAAGGAAAGTGTTATCAACAACAGTCTCAATGACTCGAGCACCCCTAGACCTAGCCTGATCAGCAACTAAAAGATCAAGACTTTCATACAGATTTCCAAGGAAAAGAGGAGCTAAAGGAATTTCGAATCCTTGAACTAACTTGATAGCTATTAGAAAGACCTTGTTATGAACTTTGTCTGAAGGAAAACTCGGTAGAATGAAGTGAGATAACCAAGCAGAAAGGAAAGCTTCAAGAAAAATAAGGCTATCCCTACCTAAACCCATAACAATGGAGAGGATGTTGGACTTACTCTTCACGTGTTCTTCTCTCTAGAAATAGCGAATCCATCCTGCTATATTCTGACGAGAACCCAAATCTTTATCTTTACCTTTAGAAGATGAACGAGTTTTCTTCAAAGTAGCTTTTCGCATTGAAAGCTTTAAACCTTCAATCAAAGCTTTCTCAATTAAAAGCTCTTCACGAGACAAGGATATATCTCCAGGATGAATATTACCAATGACTGGTAAACTGTATAAAGCCAAAACATCTTCGAGAATTGGAGTAATTTCTTCAAAAGTAGTCACGAATGTGTGAGTATGCGGATTCCAACGGAGAATGAAGGATTTAATTCCTTCATTATCTTGGGAGATCTGTGACATCGAAGCTTGAACAACATTATAAATACATGCACTTTTCAGCTAGGCTTCATAAATAGGATTGGATATAATGCTTCTACACCAAGAACCCCAAGCCGCTGGTATGCCAAGGTGAGATTTGAAACAAACAACAGAAAGGGGAAAATCATTCCGAGCAAGTCTGAAATATGGAATAAGTCAAAAACGACCAAGATTATTGTTGTCTTCACCAGAATCCGGATAAGGGGGTCAATAAGTCTGAATCATTCTTCGAAGAAGGAATCAAACTGTTAGAAGGATCCCAAAATAGTTCATCACCAGGCACTATACAGGGACTCGAGGGCTTTTCGAATGACTGAATAGTCATAACTTTCTGCTTCTTACCACCGTTTTGCTTCTTGGGAGGCATTTCAAAGGAGAATAACAGTACACATCAAAATATTCAAGGGAATAAAGAAAGCAGAACAAATGATGAGGAAGAAAGAAGAAATCAATCAAGGTAAGTTGATCTTTAAGGATTTCTTCTTATTTATAAATTTGAAATTTGAAATGATAAGTTACCTCGAATTTCAAACGGTGTTTTCTCGGATTACTAAGCGTTGCATACGCTGAACTAATACCCAGATGACACGTAAGCATTGCATTTATTGCAACACAAGCTATACACAAAAGGTCGCAGTGACAGTTTACCATAGCACTCATAACGCATTTAATGCATAGGCTGATTTGCCCCTTAACGTGTCAAACCAACACGTGATAAGTACAGGGGGCTAATGATAATTCAATTTTAAACCACTTATAATGCAATGCTAATGGGGTTTGTACTCCAACAAGAGTGCACTTTATGCAACAATGGAGCATGCTTGAAGTGTCCAAACTCAGTGGAGGCATTTATCTCTCTTTATACCCAAACTTATGGTACTTGTGCTTGGTAGTTGGTCTAATGTATAATATTATATAATAAGGTGAAGCTTCCTGATCAATAATATATGGTAGAAAAAAACACTATGATGTAGATATTATTATATGGTTCAAGAGAGTATTCCACTGGGATTCCCATCAAACACTTTTTTGGAGTTATAAAATGACAAACATATATAAAAGCATAGTCACTGAGCACCTAAGTTCTATAAGAGAGCATTTCAACGTGTGTTTGTTGATAACAACTTGTTATAAAAACTAACAAATTAGCTGAGAATTGCTTCAGAACTTGGTATAATCAATAACATGTGTTCGTTGATACCAACTTGTTATAAATAATAACAAGTGAGCTGAAACTAACAACTTGGTTGAAATTACTGTTTGTTGCATCCTCCAATTAAGACAAATTGCATGAATCTAAACCTGCTGAACGAAAATATTAAGTGTTGAAAACACAGCTATTTGACTGAATACAACTCATCATAACCGAATGTCATTGTTTATCATCAGTAACAGCTGAGGCATATTAAACGAAAGAAGGTATTATAATTTCAAGACTTGTTCAATGGCAAGGATTCTGCTAAATCTAATGTAAGAAAAACAGAAAAAGATTGAACTTCATTTTTTTTTAAATCATCCTACTTTAATAATAATACTTACTCTCAATCTCATGGAAAGAGAATTCTAGATCCATCAAGGCTCTTGAACAAATCCAGATCCTCCTGTATACATATATTAGATTTGAACAAGTCTTGGTTCCATCCATTTACATCTCTATCAAAACCATTAAATAAGAGCATCTAAAAGAAGTAAACTGGCACTTTTTCAAACCATTTCCAGCTCAACCAGAAAAATTACATGAGAGCTTTTCAAAGAGGCATTGTTTATTCTAGAATCCTTTATAAAGCAATATGCTTCAATCAAAAGATCTTTTGGATTACAAATGATCTGCTGCTAGGATCTGTTTGTACAAATCGCAACATGAAAACCCTGGTATGGGAGTTGCTTGAGCTCATTCCCAAAATCACAATAGGAAGTGAAGAAGAAACAACCAATCGATTTGAACAAGACGAAAACCCTCAACCCTCTTGTGAGTGTCGTGCGCACAGGTGGAAGAGAAGAAGTTGAGCCAGCTTGAGCTTGTTCCCAAAATCAAGTAGGAAGAGAAGAAGAAAAGGGCAAAAGAGATAAGGGTCAAATTGCAATTTTAGAAAACTTATCTTAAGGGCAATTTTGGCATTTCAACATTTTCAGTGAAAAATTCACTGAATCTTAAAAAGTTTTAAAGAGTTTGAGCTGTCCATAAAAAGACTTTTTCAAAGAACTAAAACGTCATTTGGACCTTGTGCATTTCCCTTACCTTAAAAAACCCTAAAATGAAAATCCTATTCTACTCTTAAGTCCTTTGCACACTTGATGTGCATCCTTGCATACTTAAGTGTGCATCCTTGCACACTTAGTGTGCAACCCTTGCACCACGACCACCTGCCATCACAACCCACCACCACCACCACCACCCACCCCCATCAACACCAACACCAACACCACCTCCACCACCACCCAGTACCACCACTACCATTGCACACTAATGGTGGGTGGTGGGGACGTGGTGCTGGGTGGCGGCGGTGTGGTGGTGGTGGGTTGTGGTGGTGGGGTAGTGGTGGTGGTGGTGGTGGTGCAAGGATGCACACTAAGTGTGCAAAGGTCTTAAAGGTAAAATAGGTATTTTTAATTTTTTTAAAAAGCAACTATTATAAAAAAAAATATTGGATATATCCTCTACAAGACCAAAAGGTAATTATGTGAATATTTTGATTTGATACTTGAGAGGTGATTTAGCTTGTTCAATATACCATTTGGTAAATTGACCTATAAAATAGAGTATATGGGCAATTTTCCCTTTTTCTTCCCAAGTTTCTGTGTTGAAACTATTTGAATATGCACATACATGTCTGATACAGAAAACCTATTGTCATGGTGTACGTAAAGAAGAAGGTATAGAGAGTTAACTAGTAAAGGCAAGGAAGAAGGTAAATGGTATGGGAGGTTTGAAAATAGAAGCTTTATAGATTGTAGAGAGTTAGCTAGTTAAGGGAAGGAAGAAGGTAACTTCCCAAGTTTTCATGACAAAGCAATGACAAACTTCAATCAACATATATATGCTTAACAAGCTTTCATGTCAAAGCAATGACAAACTTGAATCAACATATGCCAAATGTCTTTTAAGAACTCCAGTGGCACACAAATGTTGACGAGGTCGTCCTTTTAGTACTCTCTCTCTCTCTCTAACTTCTCTTTCCATCCTTTTAATTTTTAACAATATTGTATTACATTTACCAAACATGTAAATGGATAAACCCATTCCAACTTTTTTTTACTTCCTACGTACCATGTTTGCATTTATTGCTTTTAAAAAAAAAATGTTTGCATTTATAGCTTTCACAAAAAAATAAATAATAATAAAAATTGCATGTATATGGTGCGTGATCACCTCGGGTCAAGTGGACCCTAAGTCGATTAGATTGATAAGGATTCGCCATCATTCATTGAGTTAAGGTGTGAATGGTCACTTATGAGTGAGTCAATTAAGCTCAAAATATACCCGAAATTAAAATTAAAAACGGTGGTTTAACCAGAATTGATAAAGAGGTTTAGTTAAGAGAGCGAAGGTGTTAGACATTCACTCTCTGGTTTAACAGGATACCTTGACTAAATTTATTTGGCCAAAACAGTAAAAATCCTAAAATTCAAAGAATCCCTAATTTTCTAAATAAAACCTAGTAAATAAAAATTTAAGGGAATCCAAAACACCTAAAAGTCCTAAAGCCGTAAAATTAATATCTTACAGCATAAAAACACCAAAATAATCTAAATAATCCAAAACTCCTATAACAATCTAAATTCAAAAAAAAAAAAAAAAAACCAAAAGAGAAAAACTTATAGAAAATCTTATCAAATAGACATTTTTATCGATCCCATAACATCGTGAACACAAACACAAGGCCTGATTAACGATACAAGAAAATAAATCAGCTTATAAAATCTCATATCAGGCATATACAAATAAAAATAAAAGTGAGTAAGTTGTTGTTAACATGCTATGTCGACTGATGACAGACATGCAGATCCAACCCAAACACAAGCAAGCATTCAAAACTAAATTTGACAAGATCAAATCTAAACAGAACTCTCCAAAATAATCCGATTCAAATTATAATCAGAAGCTTAGCATAAAATTCTAAAAATCTGTTGATGCATATTAGGTCTGAAATGCTGATTTAGCATGATCATCACATTGAAGGAGAAATATAGTTGTAGCAGTCCTTTTTGAATCCTCTTTGCCCTTAATTTTTGCAGTTTGTATTAGTCTTGGGTTTGAGCTTGCTGCAACTACAATGGAGGAATGGGTTGCTGATTTTGCACCATGCTAAGCTTCTGATTATAATTTGAATTAGATTATTTTGGAGAGTTCTGTTTAGCTTTGATCTCTGTCAGATTTAGTTTTGAATGCTTGCTTGCGTTTGGGTTGGATCTGCATGTCTGTCATCAGTTGACATAGCATGTTAACAACAACTTACTCATTTTTATTTTTATTTTTATTTGTATATTCATGATATGAGATTTTATAAGCTGTTTTATTTTCTTGTAATCCTTATTCAGACCTTATGTTTGTGTTCATGATGTTATGGGATCGATAAAAATGTCTCTTTTGTTCAGATTTTCTAGAAGTTTTTCTCTTTAGATTTTTTTTTTTAAATTTAGATTGTTATAGGAGTTTTGGATTATTTAGGTTATTTTGGTGTTTTTATGCTGGAAGATATTAATTTCAGGGCTTTAGGACTTTTAGGTGTTTTGGATTCCCTTAAATTTTTATAAGGTTTTTCTTCTTTAGAGATTTCCTATGTTTTATTTAGAAAGTTAGGGAATTTTTGAATTTTAGGATTTTGCTGATTTGGTCAAATAAATTTAGACCAGGTAACTGGTTAAACCGGAGGAGAGTGGGTACCTAACACCTTTCCACTTTCTTAATTAAACCTCCCTACCCGTTCTGGTTAAACCATTATTTAAGTCTTTTTTGGGTCTATTTTGAGATTAATTGAACCACTCATAGGTGACCATTCACATCTCTAATCCAATGGACGGTGGCAAATCCAATCAACCCGATTGACCTAGGGTCCACCTGACCCGGGGTAGTTCACACGGTGTAGCACATTTAATAATAAAATTTGCATGTGCTGACATTAATACTTTCTCTCATGCAACTAGATGCTCGGCGACTAGACAAGTTAGGGTTTTCAGGTGCGTAGTGAGTTAGAGACCTATATCCTTTGTGAGAAACCAAAGGGACTAGCTATCTATCAACCCCTTCGGCATCTTCATCAATTCAGTGTTTGAGTCCTCATCTTCCTCCAAAACCTTTCTACCTCATCTGTCAATCCCATGGAGCATCTAACCAACAACCTAAAGAACCTACACCTACAGAGTTCCACCTAGACCCAATCTGAGGGTTAAGCCCTCCCCTATTGAGCTGAATAGACTAAAGAGAAAATGGGGTTTCATTGTGGAAGGAAGTGTATGACCGTGAGCTGAAAATCGACACAGTTCGCACCACCATCAACCGGATATAGAAACTAATCGTTCCTACCTTGGTCAAAATTACTCAAAGCAACAATATAATCATCGGATTCCACTCGTAGGTGAACATGCAAAATGTTTTGAGTGTCCAACCATGGTATTTCAACGACCATTGCATGGGAAAGGATCAAGGTAGAGGATGAAGCTAATCTTCACAAGTTCTATGAGATTGCACTTTGAACTCACCTACCAAATCTTCCTAGCTTCTACCATGAGGTGGAATTGTTAAATCGACGATGGCACGGTTCGGTAAGGTCATAGAGCAGGAGGTCCTAGGTGAGAACAATAGCTTCACCGTTACTTGCACTAAACTTAGTTTAAAACTAGATGAACCGATTCTGGCTGGGTTATACCTTGAGAATGATGATGGAATAGAGACTTGGATCAAGTTCCATTTTGAACTCATTCCAGTCTTTATGATTGCTTTTTGGACTCACCTACCAAATCTTCCTTGCTTCTACTAGGAGGAGGAATTCGTTAAATCGACGATGGCAAGGTTCGATAAGGTCTCTGCACAGGACGTCCCAAGTGAGAACAATCGCTTCACTATTACTTGCACTAAACTTGGTTTAAAACTAGATGAACCGATTCCGACTGGGTTCTAACTTTAGAATTAATGATGATGGAATAGAGAATTGAATCAAGTTCTATTTTGAACTCATTCCAAGTCCTTGTTGCTCATGCGGGTTCATTGAACATACCCTAACTGATTGTCCTAGCCCTTATGATCCCAAGGATTCTACTTCTTCTGAGAAGATAAAGAGGAAATACCATTCTCAGATGAGTATTCCCGTGATGCAGCGTGCACCCCTTTCAAGATAGAAATCTTAGGTTAGAGAACAAACCTGATGTCCCCTTGACCCATCCCCCTTGCTACCACTAAACCCCAAGCTGAAAGTTCAGCCTCTGATATGACCCTATGAAAATCCCACCTGAGGACCACCATCATACCATTATCGATGCTTCCTCTAACGAGATAGTTGCAAAAGTCCATGCCTCCGAGCTACAAGAACAATTCCCATGACCGAGTCATCTCTTTAGTATGACTCGATCAAAAACCCGATCGAAGGGACCGAGTCAAGGTCGGGTTCAGACCTGTCCCCTCACATCACGTTTTGTCAGACACATGACCACTATGTGTAGCCGAACATTATGGTGTCTGACAATGGAGACGTTTGTGTCACATCCCAAACTTGAAAATCTCAATTGAGTCCCGAAATTTAAGATATAACTCTCGCCCCATATCCTATGGGAGCAGATAAGCAATACATCACCAAACCATTGAATTAATTAAGATAATTATAAAATAAAGTTCTAAAAAATAATATTATTAAGAGTAATATTCATCGAAAACAATCTTCAAACAGAAAACAACGGAAATAAAATTTAACTCTAAGTCTCATGCTTTCAAATCCCTATTAAACTACTCAAATCTAGTCCTAATGATAATAACTCTTTAAAAACATAAATCCAACTAATCCTATTACAATATCTACTAAAATCATCAAACAATAGTCTAACAAAAACTAAGGTCTTCATCATGTCCTCGTCCTCCCTTTTGATCACCATGGTCCTGCTGTCCTTCATCTATAGGTCCTGAGATATGTTATGCTCAAAAGCGTAAGCTACACTTAACTTAGTAAATAAACGAATATAAACCATATTTAAGATTGCAGTAGAGTTAATGCCACTCTTCAATTGTAATCCATAGACGAAAACATAATATAGAATGATGATATAATGTGATAAAGATGCAATATGAATGATGTTCAGTTATTAATGTATTCAATACATGTTGTGCGCCTAAACAAATATAATCACCACATATGATCTAACACAATCATATGATATGCAAGTATGCATGTTGTTTGGTATTCGATTAGTATATGTTCACACCTGATTGAACCCCTAGCTAAACAAGATGAACACCATGCCCCAAATACATGGCCAGAATAGGGGGTTATTCCGAGGGTTTGCGACCAAATGGACACAATCCCCATACCTTATTTCTGATCATAGGGACAAATCCCAAGGCATCACTAATGTGAACTTTCCTTTGTGAACCATACATTGGCCGATCTACTAACAGATTTTCACTCTCATGATTCAGATATTGGGCCTCACTAATGTGAACTTTCCCTCACCTATCATCTTATCACAAGCCTCTTCGAATGCCTCCCTCACCTTGGGAGTAAACAAAATATCACTCCATCCGGGAATTCTTCACCATTATTATGATTCTCAGATCATAACAACACTCATTATTGTCATAATCTCCAGCAATATGAATTTATGGGGTTAAGTCAATGCATTAGACCACGTACAAGGTCATTATGCAAAAATAGACATATGATGTGCAAGTGTAGAGCACCGTGCACATTAATTAATCAAACAAGCCTGTGTACACGAGCAAGTGTATTTTATCATAGAAAACATGTCCATAATGAGTTTAGAGTCAAAAACAAGTCCGATCAAAATATCACCCGTTGGTCGGATATAGCAAATCTTCCACATAAAGGCACATATGCAAAATATTCATAATTTACGAAAACTAACTTCATAATTGGTCTAATTAGGTCAAATATAGTTAGGGGTGTAAACGAGCCGAGCCGAGTCGAGCTTTGCCCAGCTCGGCTTGGGCTCGTAAAATCTGGACAAGGCTCGGGCTCGGCTCAAGCTCTGAAAAAAATTTCGGGGCAAAAGCTCGGCTCGTGAAAAGCTCGGTTCGGCTTGTGAAAGCTTGGCTCGCAAAAGCTCGGCTCGTTAAAAACATGGGAAAAAAAAAAAACAATTCAACAATAATTCTCCTTTTTTTTTTGTTGTGTATTCATCACTAATTCAACACCAAAAATCTGGATATCAATTCGGATTTATTCAGTTTCAGTTATAGCCCATCTAATAAATTATTATACTTAGAAGGGAAGAACTAATAACAATTCATCCTTTGTCATGTATTGTACACATGCCATTATCAAGAAAAACTGGAAGAGAGTTGTACCTGTGCTTTGCTTAAAAATATCAAAAAAGACATGCGAACTTGCCTTAAAAGATCAACAAAGATTCATGTTGAAGTAAATAATCATAAAAACAATCCTAAAAGCAATAACCATATCTGTATCAAATGCTTAGTCCTAATGCATCATATAAGGTCAAAGCTATCCATGGGATATAA
>JAUPMG010060561.1:0-13541 GCA_031762675.1 Pachysandra terminalis | reverse complement strand
AGTGAGTGGGTAAAGCTACCTCAACCACTAACTCAGATGCCTTGCTGTGATTTCTATTTTCAATTTGTGATCTGTATACTAGTTTTGACAATCTTGATCGGATATGGGTAGATATAGACAAGTGATTTTATTGCATTGTATTCTGGAAACAATCAAACTCAATGTATTGATTGGCTGCTAGTTCAAATAACGTGTTTTCAAGTTCATCTGTTGCCTTTATAGTGTTTTAAGTCTCTTGAAGACGGTGGTTTTTTTGTTTTGTTTTGTTTTGTTTTTTCAATTGATTAATTTACACTTATTAATTGACAAGGCAGTAAAAGCACCTCTATAAGCAAATACCAAAAGTAGCATATATATAGGGCATGTTTGACATTGGTTCTTTGGGCCTTGGAAGTGATTCTTGAGCCTAGAAGTGCTTTTACCATACACATTAAGTGTTTGGTAAACACGTTCGAGAAGCAATTCTAAATGAAGCGCTTCATTGAAACGCTGATTCCATTGAAGCAGTCGACTCTCTGCTTCTCCAAATTGCTTTTGTGGGAATCAGTTTATCATTAAAGTGACTTTTAATGAGACTATTTTATCGTCATATTACTTTATAATACCCATTTTGCCCCTTCTTAACTTCTAGACTCAAGAGCACTTTTTAAATAGGCATTTACCAAACGCTATATTTTCATTTGAAACAATTTTTACAAGGCGCTTCATAAGAATCAATTGTGAAGGAATCGCTTCTCCTTTTAGGAAGCAATGCCAAACATGGCCATACGATGCACTGTGTTTGGAACCTTGAATTTTGAGAGAAAAAGAAGAAGAAGAAAATATTAGAGAAATCACTATATCTTGTTTGGTTGAAGAAAGAAAGAGATACATATAGAGAAAATTAGTTAAAAGAAATTCTCTTTAGGAATCAAAGTCTTCCTCTTCAAAAAGGTAGAGATTTTGAATGAAAATAAAATAAAGACGGAGTACTCTCAAATATTCCAACCTAATCCTGATATCTCTTATCTTTCCTTTACAGTCAATTAACTTTGTCGAAATATATGAGAACTCATCGAAAAGTCGTTAGAATTTGATTTTCTTTTTCCATATATCTCATCTTAATCAAACATTGAAAAAGCAATTTTAACCATTTCTTTCTCTCGAATATTCCAACCTAATTTATGATATCTCTTATCTTTCCTTCATAGTCAATTAACTTTGTCAAAATATATGACAACTCATAGAAAAGTCGTCTGAATCTGATTTCTTTTCTTCATATGTCTCATCTTAATCAAACTTTGAAAAAGAAATACTAATCATTTCTTTTCTTTCTTTTCCACTTCTTTTTTATTTTCTAAAATCCAAGGTTCCAACCACAACCTAAGTAAATGGTATTTTAGCCCTATTAAAAGTTTTTTAGATATTCTACTTATATATTGAGTCATTATTCTCCTTTTTATACTTACTTTTCATTATAAAAAAAAATTACCAAAATAAAATAAAAAAACATTTACCTAAATAACTAACTTCATGAAAGTGAAATAGTGCCGATCAGTGAAATTCAATGGATTCACTTACTTTATTGTCTTCCTATCCTTGGGGCATTTGTAGGACATCCCCTCAAAAGAGGGTTAAAGGTTCGATTCTATGTCTCCCTTCGAGGGATGAAGTTCTTTTGTGACCTGGTTGTATAAATCTTGTGTGAACCTCACACGAGATTGACACTTGTCCTAGGCAGGCCCACAAAAAAAGGTGGCCATCACCGGTTAAGGTAGAAGCAAGTTTCGAGGTTTACTAGGTCTCTAAAGGTTTTAAAAATGTAACCTAAGCACAAGTGGCAACCTCATGTGAGGTTCACGCAGCCCAAATTCACAGAAGATCCGCATCCCCCCTCGAGTGAGCACAAGCACGGAGATACCCAAAAGAAAAAAGTTACAACCTTTATTTATCATTGATAGACGGGGTGATAAATGTTACAGAGAACGGAATTTGAAGTAACTTTAGTATTATTTTAGAAAAATGATGGAGGTATCAGTAATTCTGCTAAATAATTCACCCTCTAAATTATTCATAAATAGCTTCAGTTAACTTTCCCGCCGAGATCGCACTCCCCATCGTTAACTACCAAATCAATCATTCATGTTATTTATTTAAACTGCCAAATTGAAGGAAATATATTCGAAGCTTACAGTTTTCTCTCAGACTCTTACAATCGTCAATTATACGATCTTTACGGTGAGGAAGCTCTCAATTCCGGCTAGTGTCTGCCTCCTCCTCCGGGGGATCGGCATTTCATGGATTCTAACTTGGTGCCTCAGGACAAAGCACCGCCTGTCATTATTGACTTGCTGTGTAGCCTGGAGGACCTTTACACTGGTGCTGAAAAGGAATGGCCGATTACAAGAACTGTTCTCACGCCTTCTGTGTATCTACTTTCTACCTCGATCGTCTCTCTCTTGTTCATGTTTTTCTCGTGTTCTTTCTGATTGTCTTGGATATACAGCGTTCTTGGGGTTTTGCTTACTTTCTTTTCGTTCCTCCCAATCAGTTTGTTCAATAAGCTTAGTGCAAGCCAATTGTTGGAAATTTCTTGCAATTTGTCTGACTCTTCAACAAATCAAGTTTGATGATCGAGAGGAATACAGCAAGAGATTTTTTGAAATTTTTTGCAATTTGAGAGTGGAATAGCTGCAAATGGGAATCGCTCTGTTTGGTTTTGTGTCATATGAGTCTTGTTAGGGTTTAAGAGGGATGTGTGCCAAAATGATCAAGAAACTGATTGTTTTACTAATAAGGATTCACTTTGAGATTCTGTTGATTAATTTTTTTTTTAACTTCTTATCTGGATGTGTGCCAAAATGATCAAGAAGCTGATTGTTTTACAAATAAGGATTCACTTTGAGATTCTGTTGATTTGTTTTTTTTTTCTTTAACTGCTTATGCATTGCTTTCTTTTTCTTTCGAAAGGAAAAGTATATATTTGTGGTTATGACTTTCAGTTGCTCAGAAAAAGAAACATGTTGATCGGATCAAGCAATAATAATAATTTTTTTTGGTAGTAAAACAATAATAATAAACACAGTAACACAAAGATTAAAGCAGTGCACACAGATATACGTGGTTTGGGCCGTTTGGCAAAGCTTACCTCCGTGGGAGAGAAGAAGTTTCCACATGTCAAATATGAATTAGGGTTACAACTTATACTCCTACCCGATATATAGGGGAAATCTCCAATATACCCTTACCGTACCGCAGGGACGGAGTCCCCCGCACCCCCTCAGTGACCACGGGTCACGGGTAAGCCCTCTGCTTCGCTCTGCCCCATGGAGCCCCTCAGGTTCCTCCCCTTTGGATCTAGAGACTAGTGAATTAGTCTGTAATAAAAATGAAATAGGAAGATACTTGGTCAAGATTGCTGAATGATTTGTTGAATAATTTCAGACTATCTGATAGTTTCTATATCTTTCTTGGGGCCCTAAAAAAATAACATGTAAACTGTGAGTGCTAATGGGAGTTTAGTTTAGCCTTTTGTTCCCATAACCAAGTTTACCTAGCAACCAAGAGTTGAGCCACATAATTTCAAGTTCATTACAAGATCTATGCATTTTTATTGATTGCAGATACTTAACTGTGTTAGCTTTTTAGCTTATTCGGTCACTAATCTTAGCTTGTTATGCCAACAACTCTCTTGCAGTGAGCCTGCCGAGACTGTGGATGAGATCTTGACCTTTAATATCGAACCCGGTCAAAAGAACGGCGACAGGATTATTTTTTCCAATAAAGGAAATCAACCGCCCAGCTTCACTATTCCAGGAGATGTTATTTTTGTAATCCATGAACAGCCCCATGAAGTTTATAAGAGGAACAAGATTGATTTGGTGATAAACCACAAGATATCACTGCTGGAGGCCCTCACTGGTATGACCCTTAACCTGAAAAGATTGGATGGAATGAATCACTTAATCTCAATTGCAGATATAATCAGACCTGGGCATGAAATGGTGATTGAAAATGAGGGAATGCCGTGTAGAAGGCATCCCGAGACGAAGGGGGACCTGACAATCAAGTTTGATGTGGAGTTCCCTTCAAAACTTACTGCAGTTCAGAAATCTGGTTTGAGAAATGTACTGGGGTGGAAAGATAACGGGTGAGTTCAAAACCAAGGATGATTTTCCATTGAAATGAGTAGAAGTTGCAAGAAAAATTGGATGTAAACGTATCGCGTTTTCAATGTCAAAAGGAGGAAGAATGTGAATACTAGAGAGAAAGCTTTGATAGTTGGAGCTGCACAGAGTGAAATGTGATCCTGCCTTAAACTCTGCTTCAGCCTTTTTTGGCTTGGATCATGGATGGGATGTGGTTGGAAGAATTGTTTATATTGAATGGGTCTCGGATTGGAGTGAGTGGGTAAAGCTACCTCAACCACTAACTCAGATGCCTTGCTGTGATTTCTATTTTCAATTTGTGATCTGTAACTAGTTTTGACAATCCTGATCAGATATGGGTAGACTAGATAAGCGACTTTCTTGCATTGTATTCTGGAAACAATCAAACTCAATGTATTGATTGGATGCTAGTTCAAATAACGTGTTTTCAAGTTCATGTGTTGCCTTTACAGTGTCTTAAGTTCCTTGCAGACAATGATTTTACTGTTTTGTTTTTTTGTTTTTTCTTTTTTTTTCAATTGATTAATTTACACTTATAAATTGAAAAGGCAGTAAAAGCACTTCTATAAGCAAACACCAAAAGTATCATGTATAAGGCTGTCGTTTGGCTCGGCTTGTGCTTTTGGCTAAGCACTCGTTGGATAAGTGACTCAATGAGAGCAGTTATCCACAGCAACAATAAGCTGCCTACTTGAAGGAAATAGCTTTTGGTAAATCCATTTATTTAAGTGATTATGAAAGTTTAGGGGTAAAATAGGTATTATAAAAATATTATTAAAGTTTATAAATAACATTTATTTAAGGAAAGTTTAGGGGTAAAATAGGTATTATAAAAATATTAATAAAGTTTAGAAATAGCTTCTGCATAAGTGTTAAGAGAAGCTGCTCTCAGCAGTTTCTCCTTATGGATAGCCTTCCACTACTACTTATGGGTAAGCACTTACCCATTAGGTGCAACCTCACTTTTAATTTTAAAAAGTGCTTTAATCAATTAACCATTAGGACTACCTATTCATTAAAGTTGCATTATTCTTTAGTAGTCTGGCTGCGTTTTGGCATGGCTTGTGCTTTTGGATAAGCATTCATTGGATAAGTGGCTCAACGGCTGCACTTATCCAAAGCTAGCATAAACTGCTTACTTGAAGAGAATAATGTTGTTAGAAATCAGAAGAGGTATTATTGTAATAGCACAAGTTTATTTGTTTGTGGGTATAACCCAATTACTGTTCACTTAAGTAACTAATCAAAGATTAATTTCTTTCTCAAATTCTAATTTGGTATCAGAGCAAACAAACCCTAACCCTACCTTTCACCACTACCGCCGCTGCCGTCACCACCACTTCTCTCCGATGCGCTGCCGCGACCCACCATAGCCGCTCCCCCCTTTCTCCTTCTTTCTCTCTCGCGCGTAGCCATTGCAACCCAGCCCCACGCCACCTTCTTCCTCTTGCGCGCACTAACACCACAGCCCAACCCCGCAACCACCTTCTTCTTCCTCTTGCGTGCGCAGACACCAGCCCCACCACCCTCTTCTCTTTCTCTCGCGCGAGCCTAGGCTGTAGCTCGCCCCTCTCTTCTTCTTCTCGCACACACAACAAGCAGCCCTCCCTTTATCTTTCAGAACGCACGACTTCTTTCTTTGGCAACCCTAGGTTTGGCTCTATGTTATTCTGAGTAAACCTAGGGGTTTTCTTCTTATGCTGCTTCCTGTGGTTTAATGAACCACTGTTCTTTGTCACTTTGTGACTTGTTGATGATCTAGAAGGTTGTTGCATCCTTCTTTTCTCTTTTCTCTCCATCATTTATTTTTGCTTTGATTCTCTATGGCAGAATCCTCTAGTGCCCGTTCGGATTTGGCACCTCCTATGTCCGGTGGGAGAGTTACTAGCGTCCTATTGAATGGACCCAATTTTGCAGCATGGCCTCGGTCCTTGAAGCTATTTATTGGTGGCCGAGGTAAGTCTGCTTGACTTTTGGGAAAAGCTCCACATCCGGCTGATAATGATCCCAAGGCAGATCAATGGGATATTGATAACTGTCTAATCTTGAGTTGGATCTATGGATCTATGGAGCCACATACTTTTAACATGTGTATGTATCATGAGACTCTTGATAGTCTCTGAACTGCTTTGACTGTGATATATGCTCATTCCCGGAATGAGGCTCGGTACTTTGAATTGTACCATGAGGTTGCTTGTGCCACTTAGGAGAGCCTTGGATTGATTGTGTCTCAATACTTTGGATATCTACAGACTCGTTGGGATGAGATGGGCTAGTATGACCCAGTCAGTGACTTTGGGACGATGGCATCCGTGGCTGTCAATAAGTTGGACCGCCTTCACATTTATGCATTTCTTATGAGCTTAAGCCCAAGTTTGAGAATCTCCGTACTCAGATTCTAAACTCGACTCCGGTGCCATCCTTGATGGATGCGTTTACTCTGATAGATCAGGAGGAGCGTCGACGTCTTATTTCTACTCCTACCACCATACCTATCACTAGAGAGGTTACTGATCAGATGACTTTTGCTACTTTTGTGGATCCGTCTAGTACTCGGTCTTCTGGGAGAAAGAGGGTGGTCTGTCGTCACTATGAGAATACTGGACACCTAAAGGAAACTTGCTGGAAACTTCACCCTGAGTTGAGGATACAATTCCAAAAGAAGAATGGCCCCCCCTCCTAGAGCTATTGCAAATACCGAGACCTCAAAGCCTCTTGCTCCTTCCCTCTCTACTCAGGTGGCAGCACTTCAGGCTGAGATGGCCCAAATGACATTACCGGGCTCCACTTCTACTTCAGTACCTTCTATTCCCTCGACTACCTCCACTACTACTTTATCCTTAGATATCCCAACTGCCTTCCATGTTTGCTCTGAGTCCCCCTCATGGGTTTTGGGCTCCGGTGCGAATGATCATATGTTGGGTGAGTTATCCCTTTTTTCTTCACCATTGATTCCTACTTACAGATCTGTACGTTTGGCTGATGGATCCGTTGCTACGATTAGAAGTGAAGGAACAGTCAAACTCTCATCGGACATTATTCTTTCCTCTGTCTTTCATGTTCCCAAATTTGCTTTTAATCTCTTATCTGTTAGTCGTCTTGCAAAATCGCTTGATTGTGCTGTCATTTCTTTATCTGATCGTTGTTTCTTGCAGGACCAAACTTCGAAGAGGATTTTTGGCAGGGGGTATGAGCGCGATGGGCTATACTACTATGGGGACTCGGCACCTTCTCAGCCTCCTGACCATGCCTTGCGAGCAACTACTACACCTGTGTTTGTTTTTCCTTTTTCTGTTTCTGCACAAGACATTCATTTGTGGCATGCCCGTTTGGACCATATTAATTTTAAGTACCTATGTTTAATGTTTCCTATTTTTTCTGTTGCTTACAAACAATCTCAATTTAAATGTCATGTGTGTGAACTTTCGAAGCATTGTCGAAAGCCTTATTTCTCATATGCATCGTTCTCTTGATATGTTTGATTTGCTTCACTCTGATGTTTGGGGGCGCTCCCCGGTTACTGCTAGGTCAGGTCATTAGTAATATGTCACATTTATTGATGATGTTTCTAGGTGTACTTGGGTCTACTTGCTTATGAAAAAATCTGATGTATTTGTTACCCTGTGCCAGTTTCTTACTATGGTTAAAGCTCAATTTTCGATTGTAGTTCGGGGTCTTCAGACTGATAATGGGGGGGAATACATCACAAATGATCTAGTGGCTCACTTGTCCAAATTGGGTATTCTTCAACAGCACATTTGTCCTTATACCCTTGAACCAAACGGGGTAGCTGAACATAAAAACCACCATCTTATGGAAGTTACCCGTTGTCTTCTTCAGAGGATGTTTGTCCCTAAGTCTTTCTGGCATATGACTGTGCTTACAGTCACTTACCTAATTAACCGTATTCCTAACAAAATCCTGGGAGGTCTTCCCCATTTAGTGTTCTTCAGCCCAATAAACCCTTGTTTCTTCTTCCTCTCGGGTTTTGTGTTTGTGTGTGTGCTTTGTTCAAGATAGGCATCCTTCTCGGACAAAGCTTGATGATAAGTCGATCTGGTGCGCCTTTATGGGCTATGCTTCCCATTCTAAGTGGTATCAGTGTTTTGATCTTCCCTCTGGGCGTATGATAAACTCCATCGATGTCACTTTTTGGGAGTCTACCCCTTTTTTCACCAGTTCTGATGTTACATGCAACTCGCACCCTTCTTCTGATGCATCTATACCCTGTCCTCTTAATGCTTTCGATGCTTCTACTAGTGTTCGTGATGATACTTCTAATGATATTAGCGATGTTCCTCTGGACACTTTACCTTCTGTTGCAGGTACACCCATTCTTCAGTATAGCCATCGCCCACGGCCCCCCGTGCCAATATCCTCTTCGAATGAAGGTACTCTCTCTCTCCTTCCTCTTCTATCAAACCCCGACGATACCCTATCCGGGATCGTCGTCCTCCTGATCGTCTTAATCTATCTTGTAGCACTGACCAACCGATTTTGTCTACCTCTTTTCAGGGATTTCTTGGGGCAGTTGATTCTATTTCCATTCTACGGTCAGTCAAGGAGGCTCTTTCAAGTCCAACACGGATTGTTGCTATGCAGGAGGAAATGGGGGCATTACAGGCTAACCACACTTGGGATTTGGTTCTTCTTCCTAAGGGGGAGAAAACAGTGGGTTGCCGATGGGTGTTCAATGTCAAGCACAATGCTGACGGGACTGTCAATTATTTTAAAGCCCGACTTGTTGTTAAGGGCTTTACTCAGGTGCCTGGCAAGGATTTTACTGCCACTTTTGCTCTTGTTGCTAAACTCACCACTGTTCGGCTATTGATCTCTCTTGCTGCCTCTCATTCCTGGCCCTACATTAGATGGATGTTAAAAATGTCTTTTTAATGGGGACTTCGATGAGACTATTTACATGGATCCCCCTCAGGGTTTTCGAGCTGAGGGGGTATGTAGGTATGGTTTGTCGACTGAATAAATCATTGTATGGGTTGAAGCAGTCTCCCAGAGCTTGGTTTGCGTAGTTCAGTGATGTGGTTCTCAACATGGGTTTTTCGAGATGTCATAATGATCATACATGCTTTCTCTAGTGCAATTTTGAAGGACAATGTGTGATATTATTTGTTTATGTTGATGATATCATCTTGACTGGAGATGATGATGTTGGGATTACTCATGTCAATAAAGACCTTAGTTCTGTTTTTGACATCAAGGATATGGGTGGCTTGAAGTATTCTCTGGACATAGAAGTTGCTTGATCTAAGCGTGGTATTTCTCTCTCTCGACGGAAGTATGCCATAGACCTCTTGAGTGATACTGAGATGACAGGATGTAGACTAGTATCTACTCCTATAGATGTGAATATCAAGCTGTCAGCTGAGTCTGGTGATCTTTTGTCTGATCCACGTGTTTATCAACGATTGGTTGGGAGGCTAACCTACCTGACCAATACCCGGCCTGATTTAGCTTTTCCTGTTAGCTTGGTGAGTCAATTTATGCACATGCCATAGACTACTCACATGGATGCAGTGTATCACGTATTGAGGTATCTTAAGTCTTGTCCATGCCTTGTTTTTTTTTTACGACTCCAACATTTCCTGTGATATCTCATGCTTTTCTGATGCGGACTATGTTGGGTCCAAAACCTATAGGAGATCCACGTCTGGTATTTGCTCATTTTATGGGAACCATCTTATTTCCAAGAAAAGTAAGAAGCAGTTAGTGGTTTCCCGATCTTCTGCAGAGGCTGAGTATAGGGCTATGGCCCAGTGCACTTGTGAGATTATGTAGCTTCACTCTATCCTTGGGGAGCTTGGCTTTCTTACTCGATTACCTTCGACTATATACTGTGATATTAAGTATGCAATACTACTTGCATCTGATTCGGTTCTACATGAGAGAACCAAACACATTGAGATCGATGTTTATTTCATTAGGGAGAAAGTTCGGTCTGGTGCTATAGTTCCCAAGTTTGTGCCATCATCAGAACAGACTGCAGACGTTCTCACAAAGCCTGTGGGTCCTTCTCTTCTTAGATCCTCACTTTGCAAGCTAGGTATGATCGATATCTATGCTCCAGCTTAATGGGGAGTAGTAGAAATAAAAAAAGGGGTATTATTGTAATAGCACAAATTTATTTGTTTGTGGATATAAAATCCAATTACTGTTCACTTAAGTAATTAATCAAAAATTAATTTCTCTCCCAAATTCTAATTAATGTTTGGTAAATACGTTTATTTAATTACTTATGAAAGTTTAGGGGTAAAATAGGTATTATACAAATATTATTAAAGTTTGAAAATATTATTTATTTAAGTGCTTATGAAATTTAGGGGTCAAATAGATACTATGAAAATATTACTAAAATTTAGAAATAGCTTCCTGCATAAGTGTTAATAGAAGCTGTTCGCAACAACCTCTCCTTATGGGTACCCTTCCTATATTATTTATGGATAAGCACTTACCCATCAGGTGTTACCAAACATAATTTTAATTTTAAATTGTACTTTAACAAGCTATAAACTGAAATAAGCACTTATATAAGACGGGCCACACACAGTCTAAGTCACGCTTAGTTGGATAATCCACATTGCTGTGATGTTTGTTTGATTGTGAAGGTCCACTGTCAAAGGAGTTCAGTGTTTTATTTACTTAATTTTTTTTTTATAAGTTGCAAACAAAGCTTAACCTTTTTAGTGATGTCTGGTTGTCATTTAAAAGCATGAATAAAGTTCATAAAACTACTCTTTGTCCCAAACACGTTACCTTTTTAAAGGTTGTATATTAGAAGGATATGATAAAAAAATTATACTTTCCTAAAGATTTTAAGTCTGGATTTTGACAGAAAGGTTTTCTTTTTTCAATTAAATAACTTTTTAGTTAACTTAGACTAGTTATATACCCATTTATATTTTACTTTTCTATTTTTTAGTATCTTTTTCGTATTTCAAGGGGGAGTGCCTAGGCAAAATAATAATGAGAGATCCACACAGTAGTTGCTGACTTGCTGATTGTGGTTATTTACTCTTTATGCTTTGAAATTATAATTAATCAAAACTTTACAAGTGAATTAGGTTGCAAATACTTTAACTAATTAAGCTAGAAGGCTTAGGTTGCGTTTGACCAGGCCTCTATAAGTATTTATTGCAGCTTAGCTTATATAAGCACTTTTTAAAATTAAAAATGTGTTTAGTAGTGGTTGCGAGTAAGTGCTTACCATAAGCACTAGAGGAAGGCTACCCATAAGAAGAAGCCACTGAGAGCACCTTCTCCCAAGCTCTTATGTGCCAAGCTATTTCACAACTTTAGTAATATTTTTAAAATACCTATTTTACTCCTAAACTTTTATAAGCACTTAAATAAATAATATTTTTAAACTTTAATAATATTTTTTTATAATATCTATTTTACCCTTGAACTTTCATAAGCACTTAAATAAATGTATTTACCAAACATTATTTTCTTCAAATAAGTAGTTTATTGTTGGTGTGGATAAACTTATCCAATAGTGGATGGTGGATGGTGGCTTCAACTTGTCCGCACCCAATTTCCTGCAATCATCCTCCACTAGACTTGTCTATCCTATTGATGTATGGTCGGATGGGTGCTATTTATTAATTTTATTTTCTTTAATTAAAAATGGTATATAATTGAGACAAATCCTACTAAACTAAGATCACGCATGTAAGAGTCCCATTGCTTTTATGTTTATTTATTTATTTGTTGAGTTTGGAGTATTAGTTTAATAAGTGTGACTCAATTCCATACTTTAAATGACATTATCGAATGATTTCTTTATTACTGGCAACATCACCTAGTCCCCATATTCTGATACCTTAATAATCTAATATTTGATGTGTCTCTTTTATAAATTATTAAATATAACCAAATACTAAAAAAAAAGGAATATTTTTAAAAAATATTAAAAAAGAAATTTAGTTATATTTTTCTCATTTAATTATTTAGACTCATATTTGACGTGTCTCTTTCATAAATTATTAAATATAGCCAAATACTAAAAAAACAAAAATTAAAAAAGAAATTTAGTTATATTTTTCTCATTTAATTATTTATATTATATAATAAAGTGGACCCCATAACCCTTCTGTATTTTAAGTTTCGACAACGGTCTATAGAACTTAGCCGTACTATAGCCATCAAACACAAACCTGGTCACAGTCAACCCGACCCCACTCAGACGATGACTCCACCACAAAACTACCTTGTATTATTCTAAATCAGGCGGTCCCTCGTAATCCCAAACAGACCTTTAATACTTTTTTTTCACAGGCTAAAGACGCAAAAGACGAGAAACTGTCAAACGTGTATATTCTTCTGATGTCTCTTTAGATATAGGAATGTATATTCCTGAATCTAATATTTTTTTTCCAAACAAGCCCTTAGCAACGCTGCTCTCTCTTTTTCTAGCTCCGTGACACCACCAGCTTTCATTCCTTCCATATATACTGACATCTTGCAAATCAAGCATTAAGGTCGGTGTTATTTTTTCTGTTTGAATATTTCTTCAGATTTCGATCTATCCGACCATCCGAGTGATTCCTGCATTTCTGATAGGAACCTGTTGATTCAATTCATGTTTTGTTTCGGAAAAGTTCTTCTCTGATCTTTAATGGCGGCGACTAGCTGATGCGTTTGTTAATTCTTTTATTAACGTTGAAGCAGTGAAGGTTAGGTTGCCTTCAGATTCGTGATTCCTGCATTTCTGATAGGAATCTGTTGCTTCAATTTCCGTTTTGTTTCGGAAGAGTTCTTCTCTGGTCTTTAATGGCGGCGACTAGCTGATGCGTTTGTTATTTCTTTTATTAACGTTGAAGCAGTGGAGGTTAGGTTGCCTTCAGATTCGTGATTCCTGCATTTCTGATAGGAATCTGGTGATTCAATTTCCGTTTTGTTTCGGAAGAGTTCTTCTGTGGTCTTTAAAGGCGGCGACTAGCTGATGCGTTTGTTATTTCTTTTATTTGACGTTGAAGCAGTGAAGGTTAGGTTGATAGAAGGAGATTTTAGATTCAGATTCTGATTCTGAGAAGGAAAGAAGATCAGAGAATATTAAAGTAGAGATATGGAGGTGGAGCAGAGGAATGCTGGTACGAAGATAAGGATTGGTGTATGCGTCATGGAAAAGAAGGTGAAATGCGGCTCGGAGGTTCTTTTCCTTTTGCCCGACTTTTATTATATATCTCCACCTTCCTCTTTCACGGATGTCTTTGTCATTGTTTCTCTACGTTCATTTTTTGTTTTGATTCTGTTTTAAAGCAAAAGTAATCTGTGTCTATTGCATGTGAAGCTTTTGATCTTGTTAGGATCAACCCTAAGCTCAAGAAGGACAAAGACGGAATTAACGAGATTGCTGGCTCGTTTCCACTTAGATTA
>JAUPMG010060531.1:0-13542 GCA_031762675.1 Pachysandra terminalis | reverse complement strand
TTGCTTGGATAATTTGAGATGATATATGTTGTATGGAAGTACATTATTGTTGGGTATACATTTTCTTCTTTAATCAAATATATTTATAATAATGACACTATTATAATTTATGTAACAGTTTTATAATCATTTATATGTTAAATTTTATTACTGATAAACCAACAATAAAGTGTTAAAAATGTCATACTTATTTAATCATGCAAGGTGAATCATGTGTAACGGTAATACTTTTGTACATTAAATTATTTACTATCTATTGAATATAATATCATAAGCTAACAATTTACATATCAGTATTCAAATAAACTTCTAAACACTTATACTAATATTATGTAAGTGTAACAGTTTACAAATAAATGATTTTATCAAAATAGTTTAATATTACGTATTGTATATACTTTCAAGATACAACATATGTTGAAAAACATCGTAATTGAGAGTACATATCATAGCATTAAAAATATTTACCATCCTATAAATTTATTGGAGTACTCATTGATTTATAACTATCAATAGTCATTATACTAACAATTCACATCATGAATAATTACACATCATGAAAATTCTACTAACTCTATATTAATCACATATATATATGGATACAATTTTCGTTCAATCATATCAAAAATAAAAAATAATCAAAATCAATCATTTCAAAAATAAAAATAATAAGCATTTCATAAAACAATAAATAAATCATTACAAAATAAATAAATAATAATCAATCATTTTAAATTAAAAAAAACAATCAATCATTTCAAAAGGAAAATAACAAAAAGAAAAAAATTAGAAATCAAAATCAATGCAAAAAAAAAAAAAGAATCATTTCAAAAAAATAAAAATTCAAAATCACTTCAAAAAATAATAATAATCATTTTATATTAAAAAGAAAAAGAATCAATCATTTCAAAATTTCAAAAACAAAGAAAAAATAATAATTTCAAAAAACAAAAAAAGGAAAAGGAAAAATAATCATTTCAAAAAAAATATTTCAAAACTCAATCATTTCAAAAAGGAAATATCAATCATAAAAAATCAATAAAAATAATCATTTCAAAAAAAAATCATTTAAAAACAATCAAAGAAAATCAATCATTTCAAAAAACAAAAATCAATAAAAACCAAAGAAAAATCAAATTAAAAAATAGAGAAAAAAATCAATGATTTCAAAAAAGAGAAAAATACCAATAAAAAACAGAAAAAGAAAAAATCAATCATTCCAAAAGAAAATGGAGGAAAAAGAATCAATCATTTAAAAAAATAAAAGGAAAAGAAAAAACCAATCATTTAAAAAAAATCAATCAAAAAAATGTGAAAAAAATCAATCATTAAAATAAAAACCCAAATCAAATTTAAAAAAAAAAAAATCAAAACCAATCATTTCAAATTCCAAAAAAGAAAAATAACAAAAGAAAACAGAGAAGAAGAAAAAACTTTTGAAGTATCTTTAGAATCATCAACTTTTTCATATCACCACCATACATGCATGATTTTTCGAGATGTACTCGCTACAAAAAAGGGCGTTTTTACCGGCTGTTTAATAATAACCGTCGGCTAATAATGTTTCGCTGGCAATTTTTATTAAACCTCCGAGAAACCCCTTTCGTGCTTTGAAAATCCCGAGAAATCCGTTCGCGCGCGAATGTTCCCAGGTTAAATTAACCCTTTCGGTGCGGTTCTTATGTTAACCGATGAGAATGGTCTAATGGTCGGCGGTTTTTAATATACCGCTGAGAAAGGCCTTTTCTTCCAATGCCCTAATCTGGTCCATCTACGATGGTGCTATCTACACCGCTGACGAAGGTATAATGGTCGACGGTGTTTTAACAACGACAGTTTTATTTGTATTCTTGTAACAACCTGAATAATCCATAAAATAATAACTTGAGATCTTAGGGTAAAATAGTAATTTAATGAGACTGATAATTTAAATTCAATTAGTAACTTAGTTGAGACCACTTAAAAATTCTTAATCACATAAAAGACACTAGAGATTTCCTTAATAGTAATTTAATGAACTTCATCACCTCGAGAAGTTCATTCATGTATTCTTGTAACAACTTGAATAATCCAAAAAATAATAACTTGAGATCGTAAAATAGTAATTTAATGAGACTGATAATTTAAATTCAATTAGTAACTTAGTTTAGACCACTTAAAAATCCTTAATCACATAAAAGACACTAGAGATTTCCTTAAATCACTAAAATAGATCAGGTTAGCCAGATTTAACTTAAGAAGCAGAATATGTTAGATAGTCTAATTTAGTAATTAAATTAGAAATGAAATGTTTTACCGGCTTTAATCTTTCGATTTATGCATGTTTAAGTTTTAGTTACTTGTGATGATCCTTCCTTTTGCCTTGATCGCCGATCGGACTAAATCCGACCGTGCAATGGTATTTGTGATGATTTTGTGGTCCTTGTGTTATGTACAGTAGTTATCCTTTAAGTATTTGAGCTAATGGCATACATGTAATTTTCTTTGCTTCAATGAGGTGTAGGGTTCATATTTAAGTAGTTGTGTTTTTATGGTCAAGATTAAAGTGGTTGTTATTGAATGGCTTAGATGTGGACACTTGGCATGGGGTAGCTTGTGTGAGAAGGATGAGAAGAAACTCATGTCTTTGTGTCATTTGGTTTTGTCGTTTGGTTTGAGAACTTGGAGAAAGAAGAAGAGAAAGCTTGCTTGTGTTAGATTCTTGTGAATTTAGCTTGATTCAAAGAAGTACTAAATTCATGAATCTAATTAGGTTAATTTTAATTGTTCTTTACATTTTCATATATTTCATGTTAGGTTTTAGTTAAATGTTGAGTAGATGGTTTGAATCATAATTGATGTTTGTAAAATGTGTTCTTGTTTGAGATTGACATATATTAGACTAGGGATGGTTGTGTGTTGAAAAACCTTGGTTTGTAAGTAAAAATCCCCAAATTATAGCCTGTTCGCGACGTTCGACGACCTCCTAGGTGCGTCGAACGGGTCGCCGAACAACTTCTGGGCCGCAGGTGGACTATTCGGCTCGCCGAGCATGAACACCTCGCCGAGATTTGGTTTGGCGTGCCGAAATGGACTTCGGTGTGCTGAAGTGGTCGCCGAAAGATGAACCTTTGGTTTTGTCGCCGAATCTCAGAGAGGATCGCGGAGGAGGGCGCCGAACCAGCTTCGGTGCGCCGAAGGGGTCACCGAGGTGGGTTTAGGTGCACCGAATACCTTGCCGAAGTCCCCACCGAACCTAATAGATTGGACTTGTATTGATGATTGTTAATAGATACACATTTACATTACTAGTAATCAAAATTCATGACATATACACTGTAGTGGTATTTTTTTTTTTGAAACTTTCACTTTATAACTTGAGTTAGGGAGATATTATGACAATAAATAGAACATGTGGAATATGCCCCGTAGAAATCACACTGCACCTCACATGTAACCTAGGATCGGCCTAATTCTATTAAGTATGTTATTATATGAGTTCAGATGCGATTATGGTATCATGTGCTTCCTCATGGATCTGATTCCATAGGATGATGAGATGATGGGATATGGATGATAAACCTGGAATGGTAACTACACTTGCAGTTGATGGCACATTTGACACCTTAAACATGAATACCTAGTTAACCTTACATACTTGGTTTTTAGTGTTTCCACTTCGTGTTGCTTGAATTGTGTCTTGTATTTCATGTGAGATTGTGTTTGATACTCTGGATTGTGTGATGTTTCCACTTCATGTTGCTTGAATTGGGTATTGTGTTTCATGTGAGATTGTGTTTGGTACTCTGGATTGTGTGATTACACCCTGTACACTACTATTTGACTGTTTAGCTAGCATGCACCTCTCCACTTGCACTGCATTGACTCGAGACCATTGTATGGTCAAGAGAAGTACCCTGTTTCCGAGACCACGCAGTTGAGTCTCCTGATTTAAATAAGAACGAGTGAGATGTGAACCCCACGTCTAGTGAGGGGGCTGGCAAGGATGAGTTAAGGGATTTGCCACCTTAATAGACTCTTCTATCGCCTAAGATGATATCACCAAAGGATTCGCACGTTGGTGTAAGCTTGGATGTGATAATATAAGAGATAGACCTCTGTAGATTAGTTAAGTGATCATGTTTTCCTGAGGGATACCGCAGGTGGCTGTAAGTCTCGGTCTAGGGACCACTGATCAAAATAAGGGGGGAGGGGGGAGGGGGGGGTGGAATTGTGCCTCCTAGGTTGAAAGACTTTAAAACTACGCTGTACATGTAGAATAACCCTATTTCCATAGACCGTTACAATGGGGGGATGATTTCAGGTAGTTGGAACACCCTGGGGCGAATTCAGGTTGCTGAGACACCCCGAAATAGAGGCTGGATCAGGAGGAAACATACCACATTGATACTCTGACAGAGATTGCATTTTGCACAGCAAATTAGCTTGTTTGCTTGATCACCATGGTGATCCCCTGTACTTTAGGTGCACAACATGCATTATAAATCAATTTACCTCATGCATTGCATTTGTTATATTTATTTCCATTATTAATTTTGGCTTGGAATATTGTAAATGTTTAGACTCTAGGATTTACCTTATACACTCCTAAATTTATGTACTTGTTGGCTAGTGTAGCTCATGCTTTTTAGCAACCAACATTTCAGGTTCATTAGTCGTGGCGGCTGCTGAGGAGTTTGAAGCCTAGACAGACCTTTCAGTTCGTAGAGCTTGGTTGATGAGAGACTGGGTTGGGGATAGCACTCTGATAATATATTAACATTGGTCTAGAATTAGACACTCTTTTCTTAGAATTTATTAGATTTAGATGATGTGATATTAGTTACTTATATCTTACTAGAACATTATTAGAACTTCCGCTTATGTTTTGAATACTGTTATCCACTCCTGTAGAAATATGGGGTGAAGGTTAAAATTAAATCAGAAAATCTCAAAAATTAGGAATTTCTGATTTGGGTCGTGACAATTCTATTCATCACAACATTCATCTTACATTTTAAGTCATTGCACTGCATTTGAGTGTGTTCACCTTTGGTATATCTGGGAGGACTGTTTTCTCACTTGCATTATTATCATTACATTGCACTACATTTCAATGCGTTCTCCTTTGGTATGTCCGAAAGGGCTGTTCACTCACTTGCATCATTACATTGTACTGCATTTGAGTGCGTTCTCCTTTGGTATGTCCTGGAGGGTTGTTCGCTCAATTTGCATTATTATCATTTCATGCACTACATTTGAGTGCGTTCAATCTCCTTTGGTATGACCGGGAGGGTCGTTCACTCACTTGTATCATTATCATTACATGCACTACATTTGAGTGTGTTCTCCTGAGATATCGGGTGAACCATTCATTTCTTTTGTTTGGTTCAAGTAGGTTCTGTTGAGACACCGAGAGAAATGCTTGTATCTCTTTGCTGGATGTGTTCACCTGAGATACCGGGAGGACCATCCATCTCTGTTTTGAATGCACTTTCCTGGGACACCGGGAAGGTCCTTCACTTTTGGTTCATGTAGGTTCTCTTGAGACACCGAGAGAACTTCTTGTATCTCTTTGCTGGATGTGTTCTCCTAAGATACCGGCAAGACCGCCACTTCTCTTTTGAATGCACTTTCCTAAGACACTGGAAAAGTCATTCGTTTTGGTTCAAGTATGTTCTCTTAAGACACCGAGAGAACTGCTTGTATTTCTTTGCTAGATGTGTCCTCCTAAGATACTAGGAGGACCATCCATTTTTCTTTTGAATGAACTTTTTTGAGACACCAAGAAAGTCATTCGTTTTGGTTCAAGTACGTTCTCTTGAGACACCGAGGGAACTGCTTGTATCTCGTTGTTGGATGTGCTCCTGAGATACTGGAAGGACCATCTATTTTATTTTGAAAGCACTTTCCTGAGACACCAAGAAAGTCATTCGTTTTGGTTCAAGTATGTTCTCTTAAGACACCGAAGGAACTGCTTGTACCTCTTTATTGGATGTGTTTTCTTAAGCTACCATGAGGACTGTCTATTTTCTTTTGAAAGCACTTTCCTAAGACACCGGGAAAGTCATTCATTTTGGTTCAAGTACGTTCTCTTGAGACACCGAGAGAACTGCTTGTATCTCTTTGTTGTATGTGTTCTCTTGAGATATCGGGAGGACCATATATTTTCTTTTGAATCCACTTTTCTGAGACACCAGGTAAGTCATTCCTTTTGGTATAAGTACGTTCTCTTGAGACATCGAGGGAACTGCTTGTATCTCTTTGCTAGATGTGTTCTCTTGAGATACCGAGAGGACCATCTATTTTCTTTTGAATGCATTTTTCTGAGACACCAGGAAGGTCATTCGTTTTGGTTCATGTTTGTTCTCTTGAGACACCGGGAGAACTACTTGGTTCCCTTGGGCATATTCTCCGAAGATACCGAGAGCATCGATCATCTTCATATCATTTCATCCATTGCATTTGAGTGTGCTTTCCTGAGATACTGGGTAGGTCACTCGCACATTCATTCTATCATTTTATGCATTGCATTTCACTCACTTGCTTCACATCATCACATCTTTTGAATTCTTTCTTTCATTCGCCTCTTTTAGGAGAGTTCACTATAAGCTGCCCAAAAGTAGGTCTTTGTCCATCTTCTAGGAGAAATCACTGTACAACTGCCTAGAAGAAGGATCTTCATTCCTTTCTTTTATTCTTTCCTCTTTTGGGAGAGTTTATTGTAAGCTGCCCAAAAATAGGTCTTTGTCCCTCTTCTAGGAGAGTTCGTTGTACAGCCGCCTAGAAGAAAGATCTTCATTCCTCTCTTTTAGTATGTCCTTTTTTGGGAGAGTTTGTTGTAAGCCGCCCATAAGTAAGTCTTTGTACCTCTTTTAGGAGAGTTCGCTGTAAAGCTGCCTAGAAGAAGGATCTTCATTCCTATCTTTTATTCTTGCCTCTTTTGGGAGGGTTCGCTGTAAGACGCCCAAAAGTAGGTCTTTGTCCCTCTTCTAGGAGAGTTCGTTGTACAGTCGCCTAGAAGAAGGATCTTCATTCCTCTATTTTATTCTTGCCTCTTTTGGGAGAGTTCACTGTAAGCCGCCCAAAAATAGGTTTTTGTCCTTGTAGGAGAGTTCGTTATACAACCGTCTAGAAGAAGGATCTTCATTCCTCTCTTTTATTCTTGTCTGTTTTGGGAGAGTTTTTTGTAAGCCGCCCAAAAGTAGGTCTATGTCTCTCTTCTAAGAGGCTTCGTTGTACAGCCGCCTAGAAAAAGGATCTTCATTTCTCTCTTTTATTATTGCCTATTTTAGGAGAGTTCATTGTAAGCCACCCAAAAGTAGGTCTTTGTCCCTCTTGTAGGAGAGTTCGTTGTATAGCCGCTTAGAAGAACTTCATTCCTCTCTTTTATTCTTGCCTATTTTGGGAGAGTTCGTTGTAAGTCACCCAAAAGTAGGTCTTTGTCCCTCTTTTAGGAGAATTCATTGTACAACTGTCTAGAAGAAGGATCTTCATTCCTCTCTTTTATTCTTGCCTCTTTTGGGAGAGTTTGCTATAAGCCACCCAAAAGTAGGTTTTTGTCCTCTTCTAGGAGTGTTCGTTGTATAGCCACCTAGAAGTAGGATTTCCTTTTGATCACACATCATCATTGCATCCACATTCATTTTTCATCATTTCAAGCATTCACATCATCATTGCATCTAAATTCATTTTGTAGCATTCAAGCATTCATACATCATTGCATTTACATCATCATGCACCACATTTTTTTTGGACGGTAAGTAACTTAATATAAAAGGGGAGAAAAGGGGGGAAAAGGGAGGCAAAATCCATTACAATGTGGGATAGAGTTTCCCACTAGCATCATTCTCAATGATGCATAACAGATCAGTAGGGAGTTCGGCAAAAGACAAAATTACAAGTTCATTAGGTATAGTAGGAAAGGAATCCAAGAAGTCCGCCGCTTGGTTGCATTCCTGCATGGTATGGAAGATCTGAAACTGTGCAAGCTTATCCAACTTCAGCTTTATGCCAAATATCAACTCCTTGAGATCCCAAGGGATAGCAGCCAATTCACAGTGCACCAAATAGTTGACAGCTGTGGACGAATCACACTGGATCATAAGAAACCCATAATTATGGTTGATAACAAGGCTTAATCCAATGTCAATATCCTTAAGCTCATGATAGATGGCTTTCCTGGGGTTGCAGGAGGTGGCAGGAGCTAGAGAACAGACTCCATATTGGTCCCGGAAGAGTCCCCCAGAGCCAACACCCTGGGTATGACAAGATCCATCAGTATTTAGAGCCATATAGCCAGAAGGGGGAGGTTGCCAACAATGCCAAAATGGAGAAGGAATCTGAAGATCAAGGACCCCCATCGAGAACTGACTTCTCTAGACCAAGGAGTGTCAATAGCAGTTAAATTCTTTCCTTCATCTCTACTTAACACCTTTGAAATGATGTTCCGCGAGACAACCTGGAAGAGGGAAAAAGAGTTCTTGAATATCCGAGCATTATGTTCTTTCCAGATATAGTAAATAGTAGCACAAAAGGATAGTCTACACACCCAGTTGATGGAAGCATGCCCAACAAAATTGATAGAACACCACTCAATCTCATGTTCCCACTCAAGGATACCATGGTTGCACCCACATCTGTTGAGAATATCCATCCATATCTTCTTGGAATAGGGGCAGTGGAAGAACAAATGTTCATGAGATTCTTCAAGGGAGTTGCTAGGATACACTTGTTAGGCCTGAGAATACCAATCTTGCATAGCCTATCTTCCATGGACAGGTGGCAATGGATAGCAACCCGAGTTATGAAGGAGTGTTTAGGTATACAATCAACAAACCAGATAAGTTTATGCCATAGTACCTTGTTGCCACCAGTTCTGATGGAGTTCCAAGTGTCCTTGAGTGTGAAAGAGCCATTCTTTGAGGCTGTCCATACAACTTGATCAACTTCAGCATAGGTATATATAGGAGTGGATTGCAGGAGGTTCCAACAACTTTGAAGGGCAAGAATTTCAGTCACAGGAGGGATCCATTGGCCATTGCTAATCAATATTTTAACCTCATCATCAAGATGCATACGCTGGGAATAAATTTGACGAGGGGTAATTAGTTCACTTAAAGGTTTATCACCAAGCCACCAGTCCCACCATAGACTTGTAGATTCCCCATTCACAATGTGGTGTAGGATAAATCTATGCTCATCAGATCTTAGACCGAGGATCTTCCTTTAGGCCCAGTATGTCTTGGAAGGAACAAGCATACTCCAGAAATTTCTATCCCTTATGAGGTATTGAGACACCCACCTTCCCCATATAGAGGGAAGCTTGGAAACCACTATCCAAATATATCTCATAATCGCTGCTTTATTCCACTCTATGAGGTTAGGGATGTAAAGGCCACCTTCACATCTAGGTTTGCAAATATTCTTCCAGGAGATTACATGAATCTTGCGTGTGAGATTCGGGCCAGCCCATAGAAATTTAGCACAGAGACTTTCAATAGATTTCAACACACGTTTAGGCAGTATAAAAGTGGACATCCAGTAGACCTGAGTACTGAAGAGAACAGCCTTAATAAGAGTGAGTCGACCAGCATAAGAGAGTGATCTGGCATTCCAGCCTTGAATTTTAGCAAGTGTACTGTTCAAGATAGGTTGGCAGTCAGAAAACTTCAAGCGAGATGAGATGAGGGGAAGCCCCAGACATTTGATAGGAAGAAAGCCAGCTCCAAATCCAAGAATATGGCAAATAGTCAACTTAGAAGGGGTGTCAGTACCCGCAAAGAAAATCCGACTTTTACTAGGATTATCTTGAAGCCCAGCCATTGAATGAAAGACCTCCAGAGCATCCTTAAGGAAACCAATAGAGGTGGGATCAGCTCGGGAGAACATAAAGAGGTCATCGGCAAAACATAGCATACTCAAGCCTTGGGCCTCACACCTTGGGTAGAAAGAGAAGGAAGAAAAATTGGTACTTCTCTTGACACATCGAGCAAGAGCCTCCATGACAAGGACAAATATGTAGGGTGATAGGGGATCCGCCTGTCTAATGCCCCTGGCACCCTTGAAGAATCCAACCAAGCTACCATTCATCGCAATAGAATAAGATGGAGTTGTGATGTAGGCCATGGTCCAGGAGATCAGTTTTTTGGGAATGTTCCATTCCACCAGCAAAGCATGTATGAAGCCCTAATGGACAGAGTCATATGCTTTTCGGAGGTCAACCTTTATAGCACATCTTGGAGGGCCTGAATCCAGGTGATAATCATGTAAAAGTTCATGAACTAAGAGGATATTATCAGCAATCCTTCTCCTGGGGATGAAAGTAGACTGGTAGTCCCCCACCAGATCACCAAGGAAGCTTTTGAATCTATTAGAAATCAGCTTAGAAATACACTTGTAAATTGTGTTGCAACAAGCAATTGGTCTAAAATCTTTAACATAATAGAGGTTAGAAGTTTTAGGGACAAGAGTTAAAATTGTATGGTTAACCTGCTTGAGGAGGCATCTAGTTTTAAAGAAATCACCAATAGCCCTTAAAACATCCGGACCAACAATGTGCCAAGCCTGTTTGAAGAAGTGTGAGGTGAACCCATCTGGCCCAGGAGACTTGTCATCTTTGAGGCTGAAAAGGCAATCCTTGATTTTAGCATAAGAAATATCTACATTAATCTGGTCCCGTAAGGTGTTAGAGATGCCATGACCAAGATCTCCAGTGCCCCTGCGACCCTCAGCACAAGTACCCAATAACTTCTTGTAGTAATCCTCAAAAAGCTTATTAATTTGTTGAGGTTCAGAGATTTTCTTGCCACTGTCATCATAAATGCTCAAAATTTTGTTCCTGGATCTGTGTCCCATTAAGGTTTTGTGAAAAAAACTGGGTGTTATGATCTCCAAGTTTAAGCCATTGAATGCGAGATTTTTGCTTGAGTTGGGCTTCAAGAATAGTAGAAAGATGGATGTACTTCTTTCTAGCTTCAAGTTCCTTAGCAGCAATGTCCCTATTTAAGGGGGCTCCTTGAAGGCACATCTGGAGATTATTCATCTCAGTTCGAGCCTCAAGAGTCTTTCTATCAAGGTCAGAGAACAACCCCTCCATGCCCTGAGTCTAACCTTGAGTTTTTTAAGCTTAGAGTAAAGGATAAACATAGCAGTACCTAAGATATCAGTTTGCCAAACCTCATTGACTACATCAAAAAACCTCCGTTGGTCAGTCCAGAAATTATAAAACTTGAAGGGGATTTTTCCTTTAGGAGAATCAGGAATCAAGCTAATGATAGTAGCAGAGTGATCAGATATCCCAACAGTTAGCATCTCCACTTCACTGGCATTGAAAATAGTCAACCAATGATGATTAACCAAAGCTCTATCAAGTCTAGTCATGATTAGATCTGCGCCTTGGCTCTTATTGCTCCAGGTGTAGAAGCATCCTTTTGATTTAAGGTCCACCAAGTTCAGTTCATTTATCATATCATTAAATTCAGCAACAACTTGAGCTTGTATGGGCCTCCCACCCCACTTCTCATCATGGTTATGAACAACGTTAAAGTCTCGAAGAATACACCAAGCGCTAGAGGTTCTAACAGAGTGTAACTGTCTCCACAAGCGTCTTCTTTCATATTGATCATTATGCCCATATACGAAGATCAAGAAAAACTCTAAGTCGGTATGAAGGATCTTGACAAGTGCATGAATGAATTGATCACTCTTATAAATGATACTAAGTAAGACTTCCTGATCATTCCACAACAGCCACTCTCCCCCTTAAAGAATGAGAGTAGTTAAACTCCCTATGCCAACCAGGAGCAATATAATTGGCAATAATCTGTGCATTCACACTCCTAACTTTAGTTTCAACAAGTCCCAAAATACAAATCTTCTGAGAAGAAAACAATTTTTTCACTTCCTCCTGCTTCAGAGAGTTATTTAACCCTCTGATGTTCCACATTGCAGCTTTGGTCATAGACCCTTCTTACTAGTGGCACTCCTTGTAGCCGCAACCACACTATCCTCAGATCTTTGAACCAATTTCTTGTTAAATCTCTTATGTGCTCTCTTACTGAGTGGTAATTTATCTCCTAAGCTACCATTCAGATCCTTCCCTTCAGAAATCAAGTATTTAGTGGCAATAGGGGCAACATGAGGGGTCAATTTACCTTCCTCACACAGAAGTCCAAAGGCATTATCCCTTTCGAATTGAGCAAGGATTTCAAAAGTATTTGTAGTTGCCACCTCCTTGCCACTGTTCAAACTGTTATCATAGATCATAATAGTAGTAACTTCTTCAACAGTAGCACCCAAACTATGATTATCAAAGACCTCACAAACCGCAGAAGATGGAGAAACCGAAGTAGTGTGAGGCACTTCATTCACCAGAGGAACTATAGCCAAAGTGTGAGACTCAGGGGGTTTAGAAGGAGGAGGAGCACACCCAGGTGCTGGATTAATAGGAGGGTTGTCCTCCTTCTCACGGTGAAAAATACGCCTAGTAGGCTGCCAAGCTTTCTGTGGTTTAGACATAGAACAAGCATTATGAGAATGACCAAAGCAATGACAATGTGAACATCTCTGGGGTTTCCAAGGGTATTCCACCTAAATATCCATGTATTCAGTACTACCATCCTTTCTGGGTATTATCAAAGGGACAAGAGGGGGGAGAGTTGAATTAGTATTCACTTCAACACAGATTCTAGCAAACTTCAGACGAGATTTATTCTTCGTGTCTCCATCAAGAAAGAGGGGGGGGGGGGGTTCCAATGTAACTAGCTATATAAGCTAATCCTTCCTCCGACCATATGTCAAGAGGAACATTCATAACCTTGATCCAAATTGGTAGGTTGTTGAGAAATAACTTTTCCAATTTCATACCTAGAGCCCAAGGTTGAACAATGAGGAGTTTACCTCCAAAGTGCCAAGGAGCACCCTCCATAACAACTTGACGATCCTCAAGGTTGGAGAATTTGAAAACATAAAGACCAGACTCAATAGTGGTAATCTCAATTGAGCCATGTTTATACCAAGCTCTCTCAGCCATAGATTTGAGTACCAGATAGGGAAGATGACGGTCAATAAAGCGTCCCAGAAGAGAGCTCTCCCAGTGTTTGGAACCATCCACAATAACTTCTAAGGGGGGCGCAATAACTAGACGGCCATCGATCAAGGAAGGGGGATAAAAGTTAAGATTGGATTTGGAGGAAGAGGGGTGGATAGGCTGGGGAAAAAGCTCCTTACAGCTGCAGGGGCGAGAGCCAAGCGCAGCCTGGGGAGGCAACACAAGAGAGGGGGAAGGAGGAAGGGGAGAAGCAGGGCGCGAAGGAGAAGAAGAAGCTGGGGGGGGGGGGAGCCCCAAGAGGGAAAGAGGGGGACACAGGACCGGCAGAAATCAGAGGAGAAAGGACAAGGGAGGAGAGAGGGGAACCCACTGCAGTGGGGGCAGAGGAGACAGCTGTCACGCCCCAACACCAGTGGCCCGAATCCCAATGAGGGCTGGCACAGATCTCGAGGTGTGACCTTCGGGATCCATTTCTGGACCGCGGATCAATACCAAAACATAAGAAATAAAAG
>JAUPMG010060521.1:0-13543 GCA_031762675.1 Pachysandra terminalis | reverse complement strand
ATAAATAATCATAATTAACCATAAATCAATCTCATATAAGTAAATCAAATAATTAACAATAAATATAACCAATCAAACAAAACAATATAAACTGGTCTAGGCTGATCGGCGAGCTAACTGGCACACCGGTTGGCCATCTGGTAGCCTAACCAGGGGCTCAAACAATGCTAAAACATATGCTATTGCAGCCGGTAGGATGGCCGGCACCCCGGCTGGTCATCCGACAGGCTAGACAGTAGGTCCAAAACCAATCAATCATAATGGATAGCCACCGGCGGGCTGGTCGGCACGCCGGTTAGCCATCCGGCAGGCTATCCAGGGGGTCAATTATCAAATCACAGTAAATAGGGGCCATCGGCACGCCAGTTCGCCTACCGGTAGGCTAGGCAGTGAGCACTAGTTCCCATATTAGGAACCGACAAGGTCCCGGCAGGCTACTGGCACGCTGAAAGGGCTGCTGGACCTACTGGGTTCAACCGGCACGCCGGCAAGTCGCCAGTTGGGCCCAATTCGGGGCTTTTCAATGGTTTATTATATTTTCAATAATATTTTGCAAATCTCATTAACACATACTTATATTTAAATCAATTTCCGAATATAACCCAATTAAAATATCAACAAATAAAAATACCAATTTACCTTCAATAGGAGGATCATGCTTGAAAGTATGAATTTTCAATAACATCAACACATTTTTGAGTTTGAATTAAAGTGTTATGTCATATTCACTGAATATGGCATCTCACCTAAATCAAAATTCAAAATAAGGAATAATTGAATTACTTACAGTGCTCTAGCTTGTTGGACCTTCTTCTTCTTCTCCTTAGTTCTGAACTGTTATTCTTCTCCAAGCTCCTTGCTCCAACTATCTTCCAAAAACTCTCTCTCTCTCTCTTAAATGAATATTCACACGTCTCCTTTTAGTGTATATACAGTCTTCTTGTTGATTTATGAGTTATATTTATTTTAGGATTAAGCTTTAATTAATAGCCTTTAGATTATAGTAGTTTAATTACAACCTTTGGATTAATATGTTTTAATTATCCTTATTAGTGTCCTGGTCTTACTAAAACCAGTCTTCTATTATCTTATTTAATGTAGAGTCCTAATATAACTAGTAGGCTTTTTTTTTAAACTGTTTGGGAGTCGTAGTCACTTTCTAACTCGAGTTTTCTAGAAGGCTTTTAATAAAAATGGGATTAATTATGTTTTAAGTTTAAGTTGTGGGTTTTGGGCTTTAATCCCATTAAGTTAATTAATTCATTAAGGTCTTTATTTAATCACTTAAGCCCAATTAAGGTTTATTAGCCCAGTTCTTTTTAACTTAATCCCAAGACTCATTAATTAAGCCCAACACTTAATTAAATAAGCCTTAAGCATTATAATATGATTTAATGTATGATTATATAAAGTTCTCATATAATAATATTAGTTATGTGTATAGTTATAATATAAGTATTTAAGGATATAGATTGTCCTATTAAATTACTATTGTACCCTTGTATAAAAAGAATTGTATGTTTCAGTTTTTCGTGTTGTTACACTTAGATATGTGGTACCGTTTGAGATTATCATGAGATTCGGAGAAGTTTCTTATAGACTACTCCTACCACCGGACTTGTCACAAGTGCATGACATATTTCATATGCGAATCCACCGGAAGTACCATCCCGATCCATCTTGTATCTTCGATCGGCAGACCATATCCATCTGAGAAGACATCTCGAATGAAGAGCTACCAGTGAAGATCCTAGACTGCAAGGAGTGAGTATTATGCACCAAGATAATGCCGATGTTAAAGATCCAATGGAGTCATCACAGTGTATCAGATGCCACATGGGAATTGAAAGATCACATCCGCCAAGAGTATCAATATCTATTCAAAGATCAGGTACGTGAATTTTGGGGACGAAATTCTTTTAAGGGGGGTAGATTGTAATGAACTAATATTGTGGGTCTTATAATTCGGGCTTGTTCATAATTTCCAGTAATTGAGGGGTTACAAGTTTATTACTTAAACCTTTCTTATTTTGTAAGAGACTTGGATACTTACATGAGCACACACCTTAACATTCTCACCTAAATATCTTATTTAGTGCTTGAGATTTAGTTGAGGGATTAGGAGGGTTTAAGCTTCTCAAGCTAACCCTAATCTCTTTTATGTCTTGTTGAGAAGAGGTGAGAAGAGGAAAATGGAAGAGATCAAGAGTAAGAAGGAGAAGGCCAGCAAGAGGAGAAGAGTGCTAGAAACTTGAATTGAACAAAAGTCGATCATGTCATCGAGGTAAGTACATTGTATGCTTTTGTTGTGTGTGATTAGGGTTTTCCATGGTGATTTTGTGTTGTTGATGTTATTCCTTGATCTCTTGTGTGAATTCTTGACCTAATCTAAGGTTCGTATGTCTCATCCATGATTAACATTTTATTCATGTTAAATTTAGGTTTGATGATATTTATCAATACAAATGCATATTAGATTATGTTTTGTTGTGTTCTTGATAGTTTAGAATGGTTGGATATTGATTTTATAACTTCATTGTATTTAGGTTTCATCTAGGATTGAATTGGAATAAATTGGAGAAACCCATAAACTCGTGACATCGTTGGTCGATGAACTCGTCGGCATACTGACGACCCACCGAAGCAAGAATTGGGGCACTGTCAGGGAACTCGTCGGTACACCGACGGAGTCCACCAACACCCAAGGTAACAGTGTAGGTACTATCAGTGACCTATCGGTATACCGATGGGGTCCACCGACGAGGAATGAGTATTTCATCGGGGGACTCGTTAGTACACCGACAGAGCCCACCGACGAGAAATTTGAAACACTGTCTGGGGACTCATCGATACAACGACCGGTCCACGGACAGTACATGACCTACGTATTTATTTTTTTTAGATTCTGTCGAGGGGAGTTGTGGTCCACCGACGGTAAAGGGTTGCGAACTACATGGGAGGAATTGAAAGCATAGGAGACATGGGAATCACCTATCAATACCTATTGAATCTAATGAGTTGGATGTGTGAGAACATGATTGAATTTTCTTACATCAATGGATCTTATGATTGTACTTCCTTACATGTGATTACTTAGAATTGAATTCATATGCTATATGTGATGTTAACTGTACTCCTTGAATTATATTGGATTACTTCATGCAATAGATATGAGACTCTGTGTGATTTGAATATTCTTATGCATCACATGTAGTTGGATGATAGTAACATGTATTAAAGGACACTAATGCATTGTGAGTCCATATGTGAGACTCAGAACCAAACCAACCCTGGATTCTCGTAAAGAGTACCAAGGGAGTGATGTGAGAATATTGGGATCTGTGATGAGTGCCAGTGAGAGATAACTTCTGTGGAGACCCGAGTGGACTATGTAAATCTAAAATGATTTATGGGGAGGGATTACTTACCCCAATATCCAGGAAACACACACACACACACACACACACACACACACACACACACATATATATATATATATGATACTATATTGTGAGTAATCCGATTGGTAGTAGTGAGCTAGGATGTGACACGAGGGAGAATCCTATGTGGTGCCCTGGGTTTGTCCCATGATAAAAAATAATGGTGGGACTTGACTTCCCATGGGTTGAGAAACCCTTAAACTATGTTGTACTTACAGAATCCACTAAGTGTGCTTAGCCAGAATTGGTACATGGCATCCGTGCAATACATGTGACCTAAGTTGGGGATTAAGCGTGAACATCCAGCGATCACAAATTCAACAGCATGCATTACATTGCACGTGTTTGTACTAATCATCATGATTGACTGATGTATTAGTTATTCATGTCATTGCATCTAATGAACGAACCTTGCATTGTTCCATGGCATAGCACGCATACTCATGGTGAATTGTTATCACGTGACACTCCATTTGCGCATTGTATTTACTGAGCATGTCGCTCAAGCCTTTCTAGCTCCTAACATTTCAAGTGAGCCCAATAGGAGGAGGGACATTGGTGAGCAGTGCTGAGGAGCCTATGGAGAGGACTCGTGCCGTGATTACGTTCCTTTTTATTGTTATCTTATGGTACCGTTTGCACATGTCGTTGGGGAGTTGTGAACTCCATTACTTTTGATGATGATGTATTTAGTTATCACTTTTGTGGTTGGATTCCATTTTCTTTTGAGGATACAATGTTTGGGTCACACAAACTTTATTGGCGTGTACCGTTGTAGTTCTACAGGGACCCGTTATGCTTACTTGTTATATAGTTGTTAGATCTCTTTGGTAATTATGATTCATCGTTAACGTTATTTTGGGTTAGCCACTCCTTAGTAGTGTGTTGAGGAGGGGTGACAGTCACACTTTGTTGTGCCCACTAGGTCAAATGAAGCCCTAGAAACTGCGATGTACACGTAGAATAATATCTTGTTCCATTGCCTTGTATGGGGAGGATAGTTCACGGTGGAATCTTAGACAGACCGGGATTGGATCTAGTGTGGACATACATTATTTGAATGCTACACAACATGCATCTGCATTTCATTTGATTGTGTATATTATTTGTGATTATCTTGTGTATGATGCACTTGATATGCATGTTATCAAAGAGAGTTAGGCCTCATAGAATTGTGAAAATATGACCATGATATCCTTATGATACAAACCAAAGTTAGATGCGAGAGAATGAGAGATTGATGTGCTTATTGTTCATAACTATGAACTATTATCTATTATTTTACAGTTATGTTATCATTATATTATCTATTTTCTCATAGCATTGGTTTATGAGTAAATATCTTGTTTTGAAGGCTTACTCATCCGAGCTTTCAACTTACGTTATTGTTTATCATTATTTTTCAAGTATTGGATCGAATTGTATCAAAGAGAGCAACTATATAGGAATTAAGGGAGTAAAAGACATATTTTTGATATTGTATATTAGAAATTAAAGATTGGATTCAGTTGATTAAAAACATAGATTGTAATATTTATTAATATTTATTAGAACTAATGTTATTACTTTTGCTTACGTTCTATATTGCTTTATCACTCCCATATGGATATAGGGTGAGAGTTACTATTCCAACTCTTAGGGTCTCATATGAGTACTCTATGTTTTGGATATGACACACACTAATGACTACGGCCTATATCTAGAACCGTGTCCCTACGACGTTAGTTCTTAGCACACCATACTAGTTTTGGACAGGCATAGCACCTGACCTAACTCACATGAGACCATGAGGATCAACATGTTATGTTCACGTCCCTTCCCACTAGATAGGGAAGTTAAATAAGAGAGCCATTAAGTACATCTTTGTGAGATACTTATGGCACTCAAGGACTACGTCTTTGTCCATGAACAAACCGACAGGGGTCTAACACAGATTGAGTCACGTAACGTGGATTTCATCAAGGATGATTTCTCAAGAAGGAAAAGATCAGTCACCCAATATCCAAAAAGCACTGAGAACATTGATTCTCAATAGGATCCTATGGATTCTATGGATGTTGTGGAAAGTGTGAGTGGATTACCGCCTAGTGGGACTAGCCCAAAGGACATGGGTTCTAGGAATACCATGCGTAGGAGTAGTCATGCAGATTCCTCGTCATTGTTTTACAATAGAGGGTGAGTCATTCATGGTTGCCATGCTCAATGAGCCTGGTTCATACCAGGAGGCATTATCATCACCAATTTTGTAGAAGTGGATAACTTAATTGTAAGATGAAATGACTTCCATGGAGAAGAACCAAGTCTGGGAACTTGTTGATCTTCCCCCCAGACACAAGACCATTGGAATAAGTGTGTTCTAAAGGTTAATAGTAAGGCATATGGAAGTGTAGAGAGATACAAGGTCCATCTCGCGGTGGAAGGTTATACCCAGAGAGGGTATAGACGAGGATACGTTCTCACCACTAGTGAGATTTGCCTCCATTCGCCTCATTATAGCCATTTTCACACACTTAGATTTGGAACCCTACCAGATAGATGTTAAAATTACGTTTCTTAATGGAGAAATGGATGGAATATCTATATGGATCAACCAGAGGGTTTCGTGGCCGATGGGCATGAGCACAGATTCGCAGATTCAAATGCTCCTTATGAACACTCATCTAGGAAGTGTTATCTTCAATTCGATCGAGCCTTTATAGAGTTTGGCTATGCAATGATCTAAGAAGACCACTGTGTGTATGTTAGACATCATGGTAGGAGCTTTCTTATCATGTCACTGTACGTTGATAATATTTTGATAGCAGGTAATGACAAGGAGATAATTGCCGCCACTGAAGAGTGGATTTCCTTCAGTTTTGAGATGAAGGATATAAGTGAGGCTCCTTACGTGCTAGGTATTAAGATTCACATGAATCACACTAAGAGGCTTCTGTTGTTTGTCCTAGAAGACTTAGATAAAGAAGTTACTTGAGCGTTTTAGAATACACAATGCCAAACCCATTGACACTCTTGTCGAGAAAGGTGGTTCATTGTATCTTGATATTTGTCCAGAGACAAAGGAAGAGAAGGGATAGATGGCTTGTGTTCCCCATGCTAGTGTTATAGGTTGTCTAATGTACGCTATGAGGTGTACTCGACCTAATATTAGTTTCGTGATTGTCTTAGTCAGCCGTTACTAAAGTAACCAAGGTCAGGCTCATTGGAAGGCAGTGAAACGTATTTTCAAATACCTTCGTGGGACAATAAATTACATGCTTTTATTTCAGGGAGCAGATTTATAGCTTTGAGGCTACAGTGATACGGATTGGACAAGTGATCTAGATAGTCGAGAGTAACAAGAAGAAAATCTGTGTTGCATTGTCCACTATGGAGTCAGAGTACATATCTTGTTGTGCAACCGTCTAGAACGCCGTATGGTTGAGGCAACTCTTACAGGATCTTGGAGTCTTCACAGCCGGCGTATGGCCGATCACCGTCTATAGTAATAGTATGGCAGGATTGGCCTAAGCCAAGGACCGCAAATACCATGATAGAACGAAACACATCGACATTTTCTATCATTACATCAAAGACAGAGTTTCACATCGAGATGTGTCCCCTACAGATATCCCTACTCAACAGATAATAGTTCATCTCATGAATAAACCTATAGTAGAGTTTTTTTTTTATTTATATTTGTTATGTAGACATTTCATTTTGCGTTATAGTTCATGCATGAGAATTTAATAGAATTTTTCTTTTCATGAGGTATGAGATTGTGTATTACATGCACACACACATTACATCCATACTATGAGGATATGGATACAATATGTCACTAGTTGCCATCGGGGGCATTTAAAGGATCCTATGAGTTATATGTCGCCTGGGAGAGCCAGGTCGAGATTCCTTAGGTAATCGTATATAACCTAATAAAACTGGATGTGAGACCTTAATCAAGGCACTTAAGAGTGATGACTTGGATTAAGGTTCTTTGGTTAGGCGCGTAAATTGTGACTAAACTAAGATCCATACGGTGTTGGAGGTTGATATACTCTTGGTTGGGCCTATTGCTCCATTGTAGCATGTGATGCATACCACATGTGCTATTAGCGAAGTTTCCTTTGTGCTGGGTGGGTGTACTGTGCGCATGTTGGGCCGCGTGCTAGGCAGGTGTGCTCCCGCCAGCCCATCACGCCCATATATGAATTTCTTTTTAAATAAATTATAAAAATAAAAACAATATTAAAAATTTGTTAAAAATTTAAAACAATACAAATTTAAACTTACAAAATCTATAAAAAAAACATATAAAACTTATAAAAAATTATAACTAATATAAATTTAAACTTATTAAACTTGTGATGTGACAACCTAAAAATTATAAATTAAACTTATAAAAAATTATGGCCATTTATAAAAATTTAAGTTTAACTTATAAAACTTATAAAAATTATAAAAATTTGTAAAAGCTTACAAGTTAATTTACAACTTATAAAACTTAAAATGAAGATTTATATGTTAGAAATTATTTACAACTTATAAAATTTATATAAAAACCAATCTATGTGAAAAATAATATTTACAATTTATGTAAAAATTGTATAAACTTATTAAAATTTATAAAAACTTAAAAAAAAATATAAATTATATTATTAAAAAGTTATAAAGAATATAAGTTTAAATTTATAAAACATGTAAAAGCTTATAAAAAGTATAACTTTAAACTTATAAAAACTTGTAAAAAAAATATAAGCTTAAACTTATAAAACTTGTAAAAACTTACAAGTTAATTTACGACTTATAAAGACTTATACAACTTTTAAGGTTTATATAATAAAACTTATAGAAAATTTATAAGTTATAAATTATTTACAACTTATAATACTAATATTACTTAACTAATACAAGTGAACAACGATATGAGCTCATGAAAAAAAAAACTCATTTTATTTATTGAATCGACATTGTACAAGGGATTTTGGTTGATAACTGCATCACTATAGTATGAGGATATCCCAACTAGGTTGGCACCCATTCACCTATCTATCATTTGAAGTTATTTACAAACTATAACCCCAAATCAAATTGAGTTAAAATAAAAAATTTACAAATTACGTCCTAAATTTTAAAAATGTCCTTCAAGTGAATTCAAATGAAGCTTGTCTTGTTTCCTATCTTCATCAGTGAACCAATCCTTCAAGCAGATGCAGCATTCCTATTCTCTAGTAATAATCTTCCTTAATATCCGTCCAGCACTCATCCACCTGCACTAAAAGATGATGCTGAGGTCAATGTAGATACCGGAACAGTTGGTAGATCATAGGCCATGGTGGAAAGCACAAGATATTTAGTTATATTTCCTTTTCTCTAGGTCAAACAATCAAAATTATCATATTCTTCTATATTACTAAAAGTTAATATGTTGGTGTCTAAGTAAAGTGATAATTCTGAATATGTACTACTACTACCCCTCATTGATTGGTTTGCCATTAAACTGATATTGTGTAGTATTAAAAGATGGATTAGATCTATGTATTAGTGGAGGTGTTCGAACCATTGATGTAATATTATTAACTAATTGTAATTTATATTCATTAAAATTTTATTTAAGTAATGACTCAATTTCATTAATATCAACTAATGTTGGTGGGTTACTTATATAAATAGTATCTTCACTATGGATATTAACTTCTTCATTAAGTTGCATTTTTTTACTGAATTCATTTAATAATTGTGTTAAACCTATAACTTTAATCGCAGGGTTCATTATAGTTGATAAACAATATAATAAGGGAATATATTTCCAATAATTTTAAAATAAATTGCTCCATTTTTTCACATATATTTTTAAAGTCGGGTTTATTTATGTATGTTGCAAAAACACAACTTATGTTGTATACACATGATATTATTTCAGGAGAAGTTGGATAATAACTACCAGATAAAATTTTCGTACAATCATTGAATATTTCTAATAAGTTTTTAAATATTTCCAACTATATTCCAATTTGAATCATTCAAATGACAATCAGACATTTTTAATCTACAAAATTTAGTAATTAAATCTTTATATTCTAATGCACTTTCTAACATTGAAAATATTGAATCCCAACAATTTTTAACATCCATAGGGAATTTTTTTGCTTTCATATTATAAGTTTTACACAACACATAAAATTCTTGTTGCTTGGACTATGAACTAATTAGAAAAGCAATGAATTCTCTAATAATATCTATATGTGGTTTGATTAAGGTCAAACCATTTTTCATTAAGACTAAGAGATAATTGGTTTTTTTAAATTTCTACAACTACATTGTTGTTACTTGCATTATCTAATGTTATATATATATATATATATATATATATATAAGTTTTTCATATATTTTATATTTCATTAAAACATCAAGAATAGTAGAAGCTATGTTTTCTCCTGAATGTGGGGTTTCAAGCACGTTAAAACTTAGTATTCTATTTAAAAAAAATCCAATTTGTATCTACAAAATGAGTAGTTATTGTTATATATCCTAATTCTTGATTGCTAGTCTAGCAATAAGATGTTAAAGCAATTTTATTTGGATGTTTTTCGAAAAAAGTAATTAATTCATCTTTCTTACTTTGAAACATTTTTATTTGATAATTTTTACATGTGTTAAGTGATATTGATATAAATTGATCACCAAAAGCATTTTTAATAAATATTTAAGCTGTATACTTTCAGCATATATTTAACTACTTTGTGTCATGTATTTTGTTGATTAAAAACAAATGTTCCTAAGCTACTTTAAGCACTAAAGCTTAATTGGCTTTGTCTGGAATCTTTTGCCCCTTGTTATTTAAGACTACTTTCTGTGTGTCTTTTAAGGATCCTGTGCCATTAGAGCTTTTGCAGGATGATTTAATTTTGTAGTATTTGCATACTACTAAAGGTTCTCCACTTAGTGTTTTGTTACATGTAAAATGGTCCCAAACTATAAAAGTTTTTTTCCTTTTACTAAAAGGCCCTCCAACAACTAATGAGGCAGATTCTTGTTCATTCATAGATTCTAAAAGGACCATTTGCCTCATGCTCCTCCACCTCCTCTGAAGGTGATTCAGATATTTCAAAACCAGGAATTGTTTGTTAAGAATGTTAATACAGCTGTGTCAAAGTAAGCATTGGCATGTCTACCACGACTACCATGCCTACCAGCCCTTTTTTATTTAAATAATATAATAATATTATATTTTAATTATGTGATAATATAAAGAAAGGTAGAAGTAGAGAATTACGTAGTATATATAATATTAATATACTAAAAACTGTAGAATAAAGCTAAATAAAAAATACCTTTTGGAGCATCCTAAACCAAAATTCAAGCTCTTGAGACTTTGTTCTTGAAATTTTAGAGCCTTTAGACTTGAGAGTTGAGAATTTAAAATTAAATTCGAGAGAAAATTATTGAGACTTGAATGCTTGAGAGATGTTGAAGAGAGATTGAGAGATTGTTGTGGGGAATTTAGAAGTGTTTCATATTTATATGCATCTCTTATTGTTAAAAAGACCAACTTTACCCTTAAACTAACCCTTTTTTGACTGTTGGGAGGGTAAATTTAGTCAAAATATAATTGTTAATTAAAAATCCGGCCACAACTAGTCGTTATTGAGCCAGAATCCGGCCAAACTAGCCGAATTAGGCTAACCAGGCCAACGCGGGCAAGAGTGTCGTGCTAGGCCATTGCGCCCACGTATCGTGCCAGGCCCGCATGCCATGTTAGGCGGCCCGCGTGTCGTGTTGGACTGTCCGTGGGCCGTGTCATGCTACTGCCCTTGCGTGCCATGCTAGGGGCCAAAGTGAGGCCCAAAACGGGCATGGCTGATGAGCAGTGCTTAGGCCAACATGACACACGGCGTGTCATACCGTGCCTAGGCCTGCCATAACCAGGACGACCCTCAGGAGGCACGATCCATATACATCATTGTTTTAATTGACTTTCCTTCTTTTGGGGGTTTTGATACATGGATAATCCCCAAAGATATTCTCTTTCTTTCCTTTTTTTTTTATTTCCTTATTTTTTAGGGGGTTTATCAATGTGGCAAATCTTCTAACATATATTGTATTTATTTTTTCCCTTTTGGCTTTATTATTTTCCATGTGGCAAATCCTCTAAGATCCTCTTTCTTATTGTTTGGGATATGTCACATGGCAAATTTGTAACAACACGAAAAATTGAAGTTGAAAAAAATTATTTTTATATAAGGGTACAATAATAATTTAGTAGGATAAACAATATCCTTAAACACTTATATAATAACTATATACTTACATAAATTTATATTATTGTGTGAATCACACATTAAAACATAATGTATTGTTTAAGGCTTAATTAATTAAGTATTGGGCTTAATAATAAGGAATTGGGCTTATAAACTTTAACTGGGCTTAAGTGATTACGTATGGACATTAATTAATTAATTAGCTTAATGGGCTTAAGTTATTCTAAAGGCCCAAACCAAAAAATAAGATTTAAATTATAATAAATTCGTTTTTATTCAATACCATCTAGAAAACTGAAGTTAGAATTTGATTAGGAGTCCCACATAGCCTAAAAACAAAGCATATTTTAAATAAAATAATTAAAGACTAGTTAACTAAGACTAGGATAATAATCAAGGTTGAGATTATGTAGGAACATTTAATCTACTTTAAATGGTTAGGATTAATTAAGATAATTAAAAGTAATCCTAAACTAATAAGGATTAAGAATAGATAAGGTAATCCTATTAAGACTAAAACACTTAGATTAATCTAACGGTTAGGATTTTGTAGGAACAATTCATTTAGAAGCCTAGAATTAAAAGAAAAGAGTTAAAATCTAATTAGGATTAAAGTGAGGTAAGGTTAATAGTTAATTCTTCTAGAACTAGGAAGAAAACCTATATTAGGTTGAAATTTCATCTAATGGCTAAGAAACTAATACATCCCAAATGAAGGGACAAGATTAAAACTAAAATACTAATACAAATAGAACAAGGAAGTTTGTTGTAATACTATAAATAAGTGTCTTAGTCTGATTTCGAAGATCACAAATTCCTTGGAGCAAAGAAGAAGAGGAAGAAGAAGAGCAAAGGTGAATTCTCTACTCCAACTCAGCAACATCAAGGTAAGTATTTGAATTTAACTTGGTTTATGGTTTAAGTAGAGTTCAAGTTTTTTTCTCAATTGTAAAAAGTAAGTAACCGAGTTAAACTCTAATTTCGAAGTGAACTAGGCGTCTAGGTCATATTCAATGAGTATGACATAGCACAACCTTAAAAACTTTATCTTCTATGCTTTTCTACATAAGTCCATATCTGAAAAATTGTCCAAATCTGAACTTTCGATTTCCGCACCTATGTATGTATTTTATATTTTTCTAAGATGTCCCTATTCGTTAAGAACATAGCGAAACAAGTTTGAACTGATTTCATTGATAATTTACTAAGTTATGATCCATTTTCTGACCTTGTGTCACTACCAGAAACCCAGAACCTGTCCAATTTTGTATTTCTCGATTAAATAACATATCTTAATAATTTTATATATTTTATTTAATATTTTTCGTTTATTTCTCTTTTAGTTACGATTCTAACAAAATAATTTTGAGGTGATTCCGATAAGTATACACCAAGTTATGATCATATTACCGAAGATACATCCAAACTGTCAAGACACTGGAAAATACACCGAGAACCAACTCGGCAAGCTGAGAATACGCTGAGCCTGATCATTTGACAGGAACCCAAAAACCCTAGAAAGACCCCTTGGAACCCCTCAGTGACCCCTCGGCTCGCCGAAAGACATGCCGAGAGTGTTTCGGCGAATCCAAGCCATGCCGAAATCAGCCAACTTACTCCAATTTGATTATATTTTTGTGAGAATGTGTATTTTGATCTCATTAGACCAATTTTGATGTTATTTATGCTTGATTATGCATGTTTTGAATACTCATATCTTATTTGGACTATTTTTTCATACTGGTTGAAACATGATATTTTGATATATTTGTTTTTATGTATTTTTAATATGTCCAGCATGCTAGGTAGACTTATTACACATTGTACACATCAATTGCATGCTTAGTTAATGTGCACCCTATCACT
>JAUPMG010060500.1:0-13545 GCA_031762675.1 Pachysandra terminalis | reverse complement strand
CTGAAAATATCTCTAAGTCTGATATTTATAGTGTTCTATTCAAGTCAGGGGCATTTTGGGTATTTTGTCAATATCTTATTCGACAGAAGTCGTAAGCTTACCCCGATAAAGGGCTTTGCTTAGCGAGTCTAATACTGATGCTTTGAGTCAGCTAACTCAAATTGGGATTTTATTTATTTATTATCACAACAATTCCCTAATTGCCGAAATTGCCGAGTTAGGGCGAATTTCCCAACTCGCTAAATTTTCTGAAGTTGGACCTATGGATTAAAGTCAAGTCTCTATTGTCTTCTAATCTAAGTGATTAGCAAGATGATCATAATTATATGAATTAATTATGCCATTAAGCGTAATTAATTGAATAATCCGAACTAGGGATATTACAACATGGTCCCACTATGCAACCCAACACAACAACAAACACAGTTATCATATTAATCATATAGTCTCATTATGTTCACAAGTAAATACCACCTGGTCCCACCATGTTGCTGCCAATCAACCACATAAACACATATCACATATCATACACATAGTCTCACTATGCTTATACACAACCACATGGTCCCACCATGCTACGGCCCATCATCCACAAGGTCCCATCTTGCTACGACCAATGCGACCCAATCATAATCACAATCAATTCAAGCAAGTCACAATGATAATGCACCATAGTCACCTCGAACAATATGTGCATTGCAATGCAAGTGTATGATGCAATCATGAAGTGAGATGAAGTTCAATGCAATGTAGGTGTAATCAGGCCTAGGCCAATCACGTGCTCAATCCAACTCACGACCATACGACCCATCCTTTTAGGGACTTGCACCCACGATAGAAACCACCATTCCTATTCCTTAAGAGACTTTCACTCACGGTGGAATACACCAGTGACACGCCATTCTTTTAGGGACTTTCATCCATGGAGGAAGCCACCTATACCATTCCTTGAGGGACTTGCACCCATGGTGGAAACACACCTGTATCAGAGACCCGTTCTTTTAAGGAATTGCACCCACGGAGGAATGTCACCATTCTTATTCCTTAAGAGACTTGCACTCACGGTGAATACACCAGTATACTCACATTCCGTTTAGGGACTTTCGCCCACGGTGGAAGCTCACCTGTAACCAGACCTCTCCTTTAGGGACTTTCACCCACGGTGAAAATACACCTGTACAGACCTTTCCTTTAGGGACTCTCACTCACGGTAGAATACACCCATGCCATGCTTTTCCTTTAGGGACTTTAACCCACGGTGGAAGAACACTTATCCATGATCACAATTCAAGTCATTCAATCATTCAAACACAAACAACATTCACGTTTATGGATACTCACAGTACCCACATAGAACAAACGAATCATTCATTATCATAGTCCACACAAGTCAAACATAAGTCAACATTGGATGCCATAAGCACCATTCAACCAATCAAGTCCTACATAACCATTTCTAATCATTTTGAACCTATCTTACGGTCCTATAATCATATCCAAATCATTTGAGTCAATATCACCTCATATTCCATTCAAATCAGTCATATATTCCTAAATTTAGGATCTTCTCCTATACTTTTCAAGATTCGACCAAATCTAGGTCTTTTGCACACAAACCAACTATGTAGGTATGTGCACAACTCATTTGGGGATCTTCTCCTAAAATTTGGGTCCATTTGGACCTCGGTAGGAGCTCAGTATCTGCTGAGAGTCTTGCCTAGCTTCTCGGTAGATCTCCTACCGAGACTCGGTAAAATGTCTCGAGAGTTGGTTTTTCTGGGAATTTTTGGCAGGTATTTCGGTAGCTGCCGAGACTCCTACCGAATGTGGAATTCAGCCAATTTCTCGGTTTTTATCCTAGGGCTTCGTGCCTGTAACCCACAACATGAATTTCTAAGGTTATAACCCTCATTTCTTAGTCTCTATACCATATTCATATGATCAATACATCAAGGGCATAAAACCTACTTTATTCTACAAATCTAAACAATAAATCAACCAACATATAATTATAGATCTAAGAACTTACACATGATTCATATGAACATACAAGAACACTAAAACATACAACAACATAGTTCAAGCATGTAAATCATCAAACAAACAACATCGTATCCATTCATTCTAGTTTCGCTAGATCTCTAATCTACTATGCTTTTTTCACATTCAAGATCATGCATCCAACTATAGCTATAGCATTGAAACAATACATAAAGGTATTACCGTACAAACGAAAGAATCCCTACCTCTCTTCCTAAGCTTTTTCTGCAACTCTTGGAATGGAAGATCACCAGCCCTTTGCTCTAGCCTTCTCTTTCATTTGCCTTTCTTCCTCTTCTCCTTTGTTCTTCTCTCTTTTCTCTACAGTAGAACCCTTTCTCTTTCTTGTTTGAACGTGGAGAGACACTCTCTCTCTCTCTCTCTCTTGATCGTGCACACCATGCAAGGGAATAGGTTAGGGAACCTCCCCATGCTTACATGTGTCCCTTCCATCTCTATCCATAGCTTCCTAATTCAAAACAATCTAAGGGAATGTCTAAACTACCACTAATGAATCGGTTCATGGTCACCTCCATCCCCTTGTCTTACACATTCAAATCCAACCCTAGCTTCCATAAGGTTTTGAAATAACTCAATTGGCCCCATTGTTTCTAATATTACACAATGGACCTTAAATTTATTGAAATTACATTCTCTACTAATTACAATTATTTAAATACACAAACCTATACAATCTTTCACAAAGGATTTTCATTGTTAATTATATTTAAATTACATTAATTATAATTTAAAGACATGGGTTGCTACAATGCGATATTGTGGAAGCATGGCAGTAGTCGGGAGAGCGTTGCCATCTCTCCACAGGACTAGGTCTCCACAGAGTCTACGGGTCGCGGCATCCTGCTCTTTGACCTCTAACTCCGGTAGATAAACCATCGATGGGCTCATGGATAGACCCATGATCTCTGCGAGTAAAGGTATTGTCAAACGATAGGGCCGGTCGTGAATCTTGAACTGGATGAACATGCCACGCTCATGGCACGACACTATGGAAACGTACATGTGTTGTGCAATGACCAAGAATGTCGAATTTCCCTAATAGAGGATGGGAAGCCATTTGGCTCTCGTCAAAATCTCTACTACTCCATAGGGCCTCATGTGCTCAATGTTTGTCGGCCTCTCAATGATGACCTTCCGGTTGAAGAGGGTGTGAGAAATGGCTATCTCGACTGCCGATGGTTGGCGGGGAATTTGTGCCCTCGGTTCCGAGTCCAAACTCTCGTCTTCCTAGGTGGGTCTATCTCTATCGTTGCTTTTTGGCTACGGTGGTGGTCGAATTAACTAACACCATCCTTCTGAGCCTTCTCGGTGACGGCTCTACTACTCTTCAATGGGTTTTGGGTTGCTGGTGGTCTTAATTCTAGGCATTTTGAGATTTGGGGAAAAGATGAACTTGGGTTTACAAAGCAAGGAGATTTAGGGCTCAAGAACAGTCCTAGGAGGCTCAAGAGATAAATAGAGGAAGAGGTTTAGGGTTTAATAGTGAAAAGAATGAAAGAAATCCAACTTAAAGAGGTTCTATGCCCTCACAAGTTCGATACCCCCGCACTGCCGGTGTACCGGCAGGTACTGACCAGGGTACTGGCACCCCCAAAAATCCAAAACTTTGTTTAATTATATTTTATTTTAATTTCTAAATTTAATATTTCTCTTCAACCATTTAATTTCATAATTATCATATCCAAAAATGTTCAATTCTTATCCAAAATAATTTATTTTCAATTCTTACTTTCTGGACCAGGTCTGCACCCTAGATTAAATTTTGTAGTTACTCTACTAGACTTGTTCTTGACCTTACTACGACTAAATTTCATGCTAATCCATGCCAAGGGTTCATACTATTTTTTCTTCTTCTAATCACTTTTACTTTAATCCAATTTATTATTAGTCAATCAACAATCAAATTTGGGAATAATCCCTCATAAATAAATATCTAGTGTCTTTTATTAATTCTTTATACTTATACTAACACACCTTCATTTTCATAAATTATAGGGTTAAATGTATTTGCAACTACATCATCCCTTATATCTATGTAGGTACTTGGTCAGTGTTAGGATTGCACACACATCTCTATATATATATATATATATATACCTAAGTCTTTGTATTCACAACAATGTGAGTTTCTAGTGGTCAGATCCCTTAGAATCTCCCAACTCAGTACACTCACCAAACAACACATCATACATCCTTAGAGTTCATTCCTAAGACCTTCCAGAATGGTGGCCAACCATCCTTCAGTATTCCTTCGGAATGTATACTTTAAGGTGTACAAATAACAATCAACACTCCTTCTCATCCTTACATATTTATCCCTTTAGTATACTATTCCTCCCACCAATGTACTATCTTCCTATCCTCACAAACAAGTCTACTGTCTATAATTCAGCTACTCTTTCTATTTCTGACTCAATATCTTTCCTATTTCCAGACTTCTAGTAGGTCCATAGACTCACTATCATTCTAATCCCAATCCGAATCAGGCAGACTTAAACAACTCAGGTATGATCTATGCTGAAAAGTTGCCGAAAGGCTTCAGGTCTGAATAAACCTTATGCTTTGATACCAATCTGTCATGCCCCAAAACTAGAAGCCTGAATCCCTATGTGGGAGGCATGAATCTCGAGGTGCAATCTTCGGGTTCCATTGCTGGAATGCGAATTATCATATCAAATCACAAGTTATAAAAGTAAAGTGTGTCACTTTCATTCAAATATTCAGATTGCGAAAGTCAACCAAAATTAAAATTACATAATCTCTGATGACTTCAGAAGAGTCACAAGTACAAATATTGAAATACAACAACTACAGCCATTCACTACAATACAATATACTAACTATATACTCCAGCATCACCAACGAGGAATGAATTGTCGTCTCGAAGAGAATCAGCATCCAGTCTCTATTGGTTCCCACTCATCTCAACCTGCAACATGATAAGTCACATGAGCTTGGAATGCCCAATAAGACCATATATGTCATCCATCCTCATAAGATATCATCAAACAAATAATACTCAAAACAAATCCAATTCAATTATATGAGATAAACCAAGTCTAACCATAATGAGTTACGGGATGATAAATGATATGCAATATGATATGATAACATGCAGATGCTCTAAATGAGATGCTCAAACAAGAATGCAAGTATGATATGAATTGATGAACTAAGCCTATGTAACTAGTTAAGTGCCCCTCATTCTTCCAATTCAATACTATAACAAATTTCGCGCATAGGCCACTAAGAACAGTCGGATGTCCCCTCCTCATTTCAGGCGCTTACCCATGGCGAGGGATGCCATATTGCTATTTAGGAATTCCAACCCAACGCTAGTTTAGAGTGTTTACCACTCAAGGGATTCCACCCACCATATTCACCACCTCCCGGGCACACTTAACAATTACATAAGCCTAGCATGAGATGCATTATTAACTAGGAATCAAATGATAGTCATCAAAGGAAACTATCCACGCGGATAATCTGATTTGATGCCATCATAAGTTTCCCAGGTTCTATCAATACTACATAATCAATTTACAATTATAGCTATCAAGTTCAGATTATGCCAATATCAATATGATCAAGTTCAAAGGAGAGTGATGGTTACCAAATATCATGGAACCTAAAGATGATGACTAGGACCAATCTTGAGTCTGTAAACCAAATATCAATGCAAGCAATACAAGTCCACATCACTTCCCATCCTACTAGTTCCAATTACTAGGCACCTATGAGTTCAAGGTAAATAAGGCCAATCCAACAGTCTAATCAAGGTGTGGGGCATACCATGAGGCTCAAAGGGTGTTTCTCATAGGTAGGGTTAGAGCCATCCTTTCACCCTTGACTTACTGAGACTAATTCTCAAATTCATGGTGTAACCCAGCCCAACTAACACAAGGTAGTACTCAAGGTGATTAAGTACAATTAGGTATAGTTCTATTTGTTCATACCATACAAATAATAATCAACACAATTAGGTCTAGGTCTATTTGGTCATACATTGACCCTATTACGCTGTCAAACCAAGGTGGAACCAATTCCTAATCAATACAAATCAAAAACCAAAGTCCAAGTTCAACTCTGTAGGTCTCACCTCCGTCGGTACCCTCATCGGTGTACCAGTGGGTACCGATGGGGGGGGGGGGTTTGCTCTTTTTTTAGGGACCTGTTAGTACCCTCACCGGTGTACCGGTGGGTACCGATGGTGCCAACTGAGTTTTCTTTTCTGGGTTTCTTGATCTCAGGATATAGATCACAGATCCAATTTTGGGTTTTTCCTAATGGTCGCCAAATCAATTCTACTAGGTCATGAGGCATACAAGCAATCAATCATACAACATCATCGGATAAATCGATTAAACAACAATCCCAATGCATTGAAATCCAAAACCAGATCCATGATTATTTTACAAAACCAATCGTATGCAAATCAGATCCTAATAACATCTTAATCAGACTATACAAAAAATTCTTATCTTCTCATTGGGCTGCGATCCGGATCATAGTTGCTTCATCATCCTTCCATCTTTCCAGTTCTTCTTTGGATCAGCTTTGGTTTGGGTTTTTTTCTATTGGTTTCTCTCCTTTTCTCATCTTTCTCCATTGCAAAACAATGGGACGGCTAGGGTAGGATTAGGTTTTATTTTCTTTCCTCTTTTTGATTCTCTTCTATTCCCAATCCAAACACAAGGAGACGGCTGGGAAGATTTGATGGAAGATTTCCTTCCATCCTCTCACTCCATGCACATCTCATACCAATCGCTTGATCGAATACAATTGTCTTTCATTCTATTCCCTAATGGTTCTACTAATTACGAATCGACCTCAGTTCTCCAATACTTGTTTCATAAATGATCTAATGCACCATATAATCCATTAGTTACCCTAATTACGCTTATTAAGTTTGAAAATCACCCAATTGTATCACATATTATTTATTATCGTAATTCCTAGCAATTATGGATTTAGTTTATTTAGGTTTGGGTCCTTACAATAGAGATCTTCCGCTACAGATCCAAGTTCGTGTGCATTAAGGTATGTGATCCGACTCGTCTTTAACCTTCATTGGTATCAGAACCGTCTTAATTCATCTTCGTTAGACTGAGGTATGTCAAGAAAACTCTTCTAAGAATCAACCTAGTTGTTGTTTTTACAGAAAAACATACAAGGCATAATTGCATTAATAATCATGAGAGGATCATTTGTGCAACCATACATTGTGGTCATCATTGTTTTAGGGTGTTTGTTATTTCTTTTTAACACCTAAACAGTGATGGGTCGAAGAGAATAAGAGTAGGTTTAAATCGTAGTAAGATCAGATTTGTAAAACCCGAATTTTGAAGCCTTTGGTAAGCCGAATTGGGTTGCTCGGTTAACTGAAGCGGTCCTTCAATCGACCAAAGCCTAGCCGAGCTAGCCTTCGATCGATCGAAGGGGATTCTTGATTGGTTGAAGGGGGTGTTTTGTTTATCAAAGCAGTGTCTCGGTTAATTGAGACCGACCCCATAGAGAATTGAGTTACAGTAAGTGTAACCGAAGAAGCTTCGATCGGTCGAAGGAGCGACTGAAGCCCTCATCGGTTAACCAAAGGAACCCCTCGGTTGACCGAGGAACCCAAAATAGTACAGTTAAGTCATTGGATTTCGAATTGAAGAGGCCTTGGTTGGTCTGTCGACCAACCAAAGCCCTCCTCGGTTAACCGAAGGACCCAGAAAAAGCAGATTTTTTAATTATTTAATTAAATGTATGTCCTTTTATATGATTAATTAGAGTATTGTGACATTATTTAATTAATTACTTGCATACTTATATGAGATTAACATGCAAATAACATACTACTTATTTAAGTTTCTAGTTGGATTTTTGCATATTAAGGATTAAAAGTAGTATTAATTTTTTATTGTATTGGTGATGATTATACATTATGGCCTATGGTCTAGTGTATTTTTTATCTAATAATAAAGGATTAATATTATTTTTTAATCGATATAATGATGCAAAATCAATTATGGGTATATATGAGATGTTAATTAAAATATGCAATTTTGATTGTAGTGATATGGGATCTAAGAGTATAGTAGTTGATCTGAACAAATGAAAGAAATTGGATGGTAAAAACTATGACATTTGGCATAGGAAAGTCAAATATCTCCTTGTGAGTCTGAGGCCCTAGAAACTTTGTCACATAGCCTAACCTATTCTGAGGAGGGAACTACTACCCAGCACCGTAGAGATATGGAGGCTTTTCAAGCTTAGGCCAAGAAGGATCGCTTTGTGCACTTTACTATGCTGAACAACATGCACAATGATCTTATTGGCGGCTATGAAGGCATTAGTTTTAATTAGAACTTTAATTGATGATTTCAATAGATTTTGTAATAGGATTAGTTAATTTTTATGTCTTTATTTTACTTTTATTATATAAGACCAGATTTGAGTAGTTTATAGGTTTTTGATTGAAACATGAGACTGGTTATATTTTATTTCCGTTGTTTTCTATTTGAAGATTGTTTTGGTTGGATATTATTCTTAGTAATATATTTTTCCAGACCTTTTATTTTATAAATATTATAATTAATTCAATGGTTTGGCAATATATTGCTTATCCACTCTCATAGGGATATGGGGTGAGAGTTACAGCTTAAATTTGGGAACTCCATTTAGATTTCCAGGTTTAGGATGTGACAAAAGTGGTATCAGAGCCTAAAGTTTTATGTTTTCAATCAAATTCCAAAATTTTTTGTGTGATGATTTTCCAGAAGTTTTCTTTGTGTTTATATTTAAAAGTTTTGTGTGTTGATTGTGTATTTCTAACATTCGGTGCTAACTTAAGTGTGGACAGATTCCTTTATATTTACAGAATTGCTAATCATCCTATTTTCAGAATGGCTGGATGAAGAAGAGGTAATGTGGGCACTAGTTCGGTAGGAACTGATGATGATACTTAGAACCAGAATCCCTAACAGAATCAAGATCCACAACTTGCTAAAGTTTATCGTGTATTGGGAGAGATAGCGTCAATGATGCAACGATCGCAAGCTCAATCTCAAACGATCCCATAACAATTTGAAGCACAATAGAACACTCAAAGCATTGAGAAGTTCAAGAAGCTTGGACCTACTGTTTTCAAGGGAACAACTGATCTGATGGAAGCACAAGCGTGGATTGACTCCTTAGAACAAATCATTGAAGTAATGGAGGTGGATGAATGCGAGATGGTTTGATTTGCTGTATTCATGCTAGAAGGTGAAGCAAGGAGATGGTGGAAATCATTCTTGGAGATCGTATAAATTCAAACTTGGATGGACTTCAAGGTAAGATTTTATTTAGAATAATTTTCTAAAACTGTTAGGAAGGAAAAGGAGTTGGAGTTTATGAAGATGGAATAAGGATCGATGACGTAGCCGAGTATGCAGCAAAGTCCACGGAGCTATCACAATTTGCACCATATGCGGTTGACGAGGAAGAGAAGAAGGCCTTTAGGTTCGAAAGCGTCCAAGGCACAACATCAAGAGCAGACTAATTTTTTGAGACTTCACCAAATATCATGAAATAGAGGATTGTGTTCGTAAAGTGGAGAAAGAGGTGCAAGAATTCAAGAAGAGTCAAGACCTAAAGAGGGAAAGGAACAACGTGAGAGCTAGAAATTTCAGAAACTACCGAAATCAAGAAGATTACCAGAAAAGGAAAAGGACACAAGAATTCATGAACACTCAAAACCTTGATACTATGAACATTAGGTGTTTTAATTGTGGAAGACTTGGACACCACCAAAGATATTGTCAGTTGCCAAAGAAATCATAGCAGAATACTTCACAAGGACAACAACAAAGCATACCCAAACTTCATTATCAACAGAAACAGAAACTGGTACAACAACAACAAACTCAACAAGGGAAAGTCTATGCTATAGAAGAAGAAGAAGAAGAAGAAGAAGAAGAAGAAGAAGAAGAAGAGGGTATTGTTAAATCTCTCAATTCAACAAAAGTTTAAATTTATCACAGGAACATAATTAAGGTAAGAATCTACAACTTTTCCGACCAGGTAAGCAAATTTCAGGGACGAAATTTTCTTGAGGGTAGATTGTAATAACCCAAACTAATATAATAGGTTCAATATGTAATTAATAAAAATATAGGGGTTAATTTAAAATTGTAGTAATTTTGCCATCATATTTGACTTTGACTGTTTGTGATTGGTGTGTAGCATGGTAGAAAACTAAGTGCTTCACACACAATCATAACTCGTTAAGTTATAATGTGTGGTTGGGATTTCGTAGGAGCCTTTAATCTAATTTTAATGGTTGAGATTCAATATGATATAATATTAGTTCTAATCTAGTTAGGATTCAATAATTAAAAGGATAGCAAATGATTAATCTATTACAACTAGGGCACTTAAATTAAAGGCTAGGATTTCGTAGGAACTAATCAACTTAATCTAAGGGTGGATATTTAACTTATAATCCAACTTATATAAGGATTTCTAAGAGTCTTGGAAACTATAAACATAAACTAACAAGGACTCCTAAACTACTAAGGACACAAAACATAAACTATATAAACCATACGGCTGGACGTATGGATCTAATAATTAAAATAAGATGAATTGTTGGAGCACTCAAGCTTGGAATTGCAGAAGATCAAGGAAGAAGAAGAAGATGAAGGTGTTCATCTCAACACCAACTCAAAATCCGAGGTAAGTATTCGGATTAAAATTTATTTTCGATATGAACTAGGAGTCAATGTCATATTCGTTGAGTATGACATAGAACGATCTTAAAATTCTATAATTTCTATTTCTTTATTCATGAAACATGATAAAAACAGTAAATTTTTGGGTTTTAATACCCTACAAGTACCAAGGTGAATTAGGTAGTTAAATCATGATGTAAATATTGGATTTTTTCGGAATTGTATTTTAATATGTGTGTTTTGATAAATTTATGCAAAAGAATGAATAAAAATTCCAAAATATATTATTTTCTGGGTTGTCCGAAGCTTCAGCTGACCATTAGCTAACCGATGAGGTCAGCCAACAGATTTGTGGGCAAGTCGGCTGACCATCGGCTAGCCGATGGGGTACGCCAACAGGATTTTGGGTCAATCGGCTGCCCAATGGCCAGCCGCAGGGCCAACCGGTTGGTTTTGTGTTGTTTTTGGCCCCTGGCCAAGCGACCGATCAATGGTTGGCCAACTGACCCACTGTGAAATTGTGTTTTTGCCCCTAGCCAAGCAGCCGAGGGCATAGGTCAGCCGACGAAGGCTACTAAACCCTGTCGGCTGGGTGTAGGCCATTGGGCAGCCGATTGGTTTTGTGTTGATTTTGGCCCCTGGCCAAGCAACCGATCAGTGGTCGGCCAGCTAAACCACTGTGAAATTGTGTTTTGGCCCCTGGCCAAGTAACCAAGGGCATAGGTCAGCCGACCAAGGCTGCTAAACCCTATCGACTAGGTGTAGGCTGCCCATAGGTTAGTCGAAAAAAATGAAAGTACCCCGATTGACATGAGATTTTACATACATACTATATTTGACCTAATTAGACTATTTTTTTTATTATGGAATTGATAAATTATGAATGCTTTGCATATGTTTCTTTTTGTGGAACATTTGTTATATCTGACCAACGGGTGAAATTTTGATCGGACTTGTTTTTGATCCTAAACTCATTATGGACATGTTTTATACCTCAAAATACATCTGCGCATGTACACAAATTCCCTAATTAGCTAATGTGCACAATTCACTTGCACAACATTGCTTTTGTGCATAATGACCTTGTATCTGGTCTAATGCCTTGACTTTACCTCCATGACTTCATATTTCTAGAGTTTATGGTTGTAACGACTCGGAAAATTTATGTGTAATTAGTAGTGACATGAGTGAATTTCCAAATGATTAGATTAAACTAGTGAGGACTAGTGAGATTTGGGTAATGATGATTGATTAACTATTTGTGTGTGAGTATAGAATGGGGAATTTGGTAAAAGAATTAGAATAGTAAGTTGAAACTTGAACCGACCGGTTGGCCCAAACTTAAGTGAAGCCCAACCCTTGTGAACCAACTTGTGAAACCTATAAATAGTTCTTTTGACCCTAAAACCCTAATTTTTGTTGCTGGAAACTGGAGAGATTGAGCAAGAATAAGAAACCAAGTGAAAAAGAAAGAGGTTGAATGGAAGGGAGCCAAGCATGAAGAAAGCCGTGGCTCCGACGACTTGCAGGTGAGTGAATTCTTCAATTCATGAGTATTTGGGCGGAAAACCAGATATCGGCTATAGTATAATTTTCAACGAGACTTGAATGTGATATTATGTGTGTGAGTTAGAGTATGGAAGATTATGATTGTTAATTTGTTGCTTGTTCAACTAGAACTTGTAAAATTTTGGATTTTAACTCCTATGGTATAAGATTTAGATTAGGAGATTAATAACATGTTTGTCCCTCACCTAATAGGGTAATATTACCATTAGGAACCACATGGCATAACCCCAGGTCGATCAAAGTTGATTTCACTTGGAAGGTTAGATTTGGAGTTTGTGAGGAATTCTGGTTCACGCCCGTCGGTGGACCCATCGGTATACCTATGGGTTTGCCGACAGGAACTGTGACACTTAAGATTATAGTCATCGGTGGACCCATTGTCATACCGTCGAGTCCACCGACCAAATATAAGTTGAGTGCTGTCGGCGGGGAGCCCTTGGTGTATTATTAGTGCGTCGGTGGACCATCGATGTACCACCGAGTCCACCGATAGTGAGGTTTGTCTAAGATTTATTATGGCGTTGGTGGACCATCGGCATACCGACGAATCCATCAACAATACACATTTTTTGCATAGTTTCGAGAGGACCTCAGAGCAAAGGCGAGTTACTACCATTGCCTGAGTATTGAACACTCTTAAGAGAGTTATTAGCGCCGGAGAGTGGGGTTAGTATGTGGAGAGGGAGTCAGAACACCCTTGGGTGTGGATCTGTCTGAGAGGCTTAAGTTGTGGTTAGGAAATAGACCAGCACCCTACCTGCCTGTCTACCAATAGGGATGACTCCTAGGTGACAAGTGGTGAAATAGAATGGATAGGAAGGAGATTAGAGTGGACCTAGTCATGGCCAGTTAATGTCACGTCCCAAATCCAAGGTAGTCCTTTTAGGTCTAATGGAGACAAGAGACATGACCTTCACTACCACAACGGGAGAGTGGCGGTCCACGAAAGCATTATTATCTCCAAAGATAATAATTTAAAGCTAGATAATTCAATTATTTACAACAAATAGCAGCGGAAAACGGATCAAAATCATTCTAAGTTAAAAATCAAGTTTTCATATATATATATATATATACGTAAGGATCAAAAGTCACTTGGACTTGATCACTGAACAAAAGTTAATTACAGTTATTTACATTTTTTCTCAAAAAGAAGCAAAAGAAATCAAGACATACATAAACAACAAAACCCTATCAGCAGAAGGGTGTATAGTAA